>PVHP010000019.1:105619-209931 GCA_004024765.1 Zapus hudsonius | reverse complement strand
AATCGCCCGATTTTTAAACATACAACCAGAACAGGCAAGTGTATCTGCCACAGGTAAAATTGAAGTAATGCTGTATGATGGGTTTCGATGATTACTTCTTGGTAGTTAGAAAAAAATTATGATGGCTTTCCCTTCTTCTGGCTCATCTTGTTGGGGAGCGGAGGGGAGGCTTGAATGCCAGAAGCGGTTCTTTATTGCCCGTATAAGTTAAAATTCTTGGTGCAGACGCTCCCCTCCCCCCTTCTTTAAGCTGTTTTGTGAGCAGGTGCAGATGGCTTTCATGAGCTGAGCCCGTTGGAACACCCTGCTACAGCCTGCAGAGACTAAAAGGCCCATTGGCTTCATTTTGTGCTATACCTATGATGGAGCTGGAAAATGTTCTCATTTTATGATGAAATTTGCCACTTCTGTTTGTTTTTTCTTAATGATTTTGGTTTGTTTACCACCTTCAGGAAATCTTGTCATTATAATCCTCCCTCACCACTTCTTCAGTGTTTCTCAGGCTGCTGATTTCACAACTAGAACCATTGCAAAATAAGAATAAATGGGCAGTTAAAAGCCTCTGGAGATTTTTATGTGTCCCCTTTCTTATTTCTTCAGAGTATACGCAAGTAAACAACTTTGAGAAGATTCAAAGTGCTGAGACTGCTGTACCATTCCATAAACATACTAGAAAATAAACTTTTCTGTATTGGGCCTTATACTTTTAAGCCAAGCAACAGAGAGCAGCACGTTCCTACTCCCTCTCAACCATCAGAGTGGTGCTTGCTTTACTGACAGATTTTCAAAAATGAAAGAATAGGAATATTCAGCATGGAGAACAGAAAGCCCTCATGGCCTCTGCTCTGATCACACCCACAGGGGCACTAATGCAAAGCCATAAACCAAAGAACCATATCAGAACATACCAGAACAGCACTAATTTGCTGAATACTGAATTGAACTAAATAAATAAATAAATAAATAAATAAATAAATAAATAAATAAATAAATATTAATGCTCTATCTGAACCAAAACATCCAGAAATAGACTAAATGAACTAGCTTAAAGCTGAGTGATACTTACATGTTTACTACAATCATTGAATGGAGCAAAACAAAAATTTCAAAAACTCCTTAATCCTAATCTAAAACAAGCCAAGAGGCCTGCTGGCTTGGATCTGTGCACTGGCATCTTTTATTAGATCACAGCAGGAAGACAAGGGCTTGGACATTGTTGCTCTGATGTCCTTCATCATGACAACTGTCCCAGGAACACTGACTCCCATAGCCAATGTTAATGGGCAATTGCAGCTCTGTTGTCAGAAATCAGTGGCAGAGGTGTCTTACCCATCTTCATGCTAGGGGTGTTTTGAATTAGGTACATCTGTGTGGTGGGGGGTACTGTAGGATGTTTCACAGTATCTCTGGTTTATACCCATGAAGTGCTAGTATGTTCTCTGCTCCAGTTATAACCATCAAAGAATGTCTGCAGACAGTACACTTATCACCCGAAGGGAGGGGGTGTGATCACCACTGCAATGGGAGAACAGCCAATAGCCTCCCACATCGACTCAGAAAGGTTTTCCAGAACATGTTGGAAAGGAAAGCTATCTACTTATCTGCTCAGAAGGACCACCTAGTAGAAAATAGAATACCGTCTATAAGTTACCATTTCAGAGCTTGTTGCTTCTCTTTGGGGAAGATATCCTTGATGTTGAAAAGACAGTGTAGGGTGATTCTGGAACACAGAAATCATGCTCATATGATAAGTATGTAAAACCACCTGGTAAATATGTAATTTCACTAAAACTTTTACCTCACAACAACTTTAGGGTTGAAGATGCTAACCACACTGCATTCTGGGTATACCTTCATAGACTGACAGTAGTTGCCCAAGTATTTCAACATAGAGAGCTTGATAGTCATTCTGGTTATAGGGAGAGGCCCTTTGATCCAGGCTGCCTGAATACCCTACTGAGACTTATTATATATTAGAGTGCTATTTCAGGAGAATTAGACATCTTAATTATCACTTTTTTAAAGTTTGTGTTCATATAGTGTATGCTTTTGAAATGAAATTTATAGTTATTCTGCACCTCAATAAGACTTTTCATTTTGATATAATATAATAGTACCCTTCTGTTGGCAGTTTTCATTTGGAGGAAGAGTCATTTGTACATCAGGCAATTGTTTGGAACAGTAGGGATTGCCAAGATTATAATGTGGTAATTGCATTTAAAATTGAGCTGTGCCAAAGCATTGCAAAAATAATGCTAACTCCACTAAATATATAACACTGATACAGACAGTTCATCAGACTTCCTTAATACTGTGAAAAACAAACCAAATTTACTATTTTTTGTATGTGAGGAAAACCTGGGGAAGGAATAATCACACTATAAAATTGAATAGCTAATTGAGTCTTCCAAATGGTCTATTTTAATGGTGCTTTAGCATTCTAAGGCACCTGCCCTTAGTTTTTGTTTTTTTTATGACTTTCAGAGTAAATTATAAATCAAAGTGCCATATAGTAAGAAAGAAAAGAGTTATTGGTAAATATTTCCTCATTGACTATACCTGGTGATGATGTCTATGAGGCCTGGGCAGAGGAATAGTCCCTTAATCTAAATGGAGCACCACAACCACTGTTCCGAATCTGTAGTTCCTCAATTTTGCAAATGAGAAAAGTGCAGCTCAGAAATGTTCAGAGCAGCTGGGCAGGGTGTGGCTCTGTCGTAGAATGGGTGCTTAGCATGTGTGAGGCCTGGGTTCAATCTTGCATTGCATCATTTCTCCTTGGATATTTGAAGCATCTAGTCAGCCCAGATAGGGCACAAGTGACAGACTGAAGGAACAATCCAATCAAGTCTAACTTGAACTAGTGAATTTACTGGGGCTACTTATAAGACCATGGCTTATTCAAAGGCAGGTGCACCACTGAAAAGCCCACTCCATCATAAGTGTTTCACAAAAGGTGCATCTCTTATAATCAGCTCCACCATAGAGTTTCCTCTCCCCAGAAATTTTACTGCCATATATAACCTCCGTGAGGGGTCTCTTGGGTCTTGAAATTTTCCTGAGCTTCCTCAGCCTGGTAAGTTTCATTAGCTTCCTGAGTCCTCTGGGCCTCCCTTCTCCTTCCAGAAAGGAAGGTTTCAATTGAGGGAGGAAGGGCGCAGGGGATAGCTACACAACACACTGATACAAAGAATGAGTTGAAAAGAAGTGACAATGTTGAGAAGACGGGGACAATCCACTAGAGCTATGTTAGTCTGTCAGAGGATGGGTCAGGGAATGAGACATATTCATATGTGAGAACTTAACTGGTAAATCAAGATTGTTCACTCTTACACTTGATAATATGACCACTATCCTGTTCAGAGACATTGATGTCATTATTCTGCTTTTGTTGTTGTTTTTGCTATAACACAAACTCCATATGGAAACTCTGAGTGAACCGTTACTAAATAGTGGCCTGAAGATTTAAAACTTTTTTCACAGTTCTCTTTTACCTTAAATTGAAAAACATAGAAGAAACCCAAAAGTTATCAATTTTCATTTAACTGTATGTAAGCTATAACCCATGAAAAGTATAATCGTATTCCAGCCTCAGGTTTAGGGAATTCTGTCTCAGGAATCTGCCATTCCTTTAAAATTGACCAAAATGCCCACAGGCCATGCACCAGTCTTCTTTAGGTTTCCTAAGGACTATGGCCTTACACAGAGGGTGACCTCAATAGAGACCCCCCCCAGTGGGGGTCAGCAGCTTTTCACTGCCTCTGCTCTTAGCCATCACCAAGTGGAAGAAGGAAAATACACCTCAGTGAGCTGCTGCTTGGAGACTTTTCAACATCCTTCCAGGTAGAAAACAATTCACACTTATTACTGTGCCATTTCTCAAGGAGTACAGCATTTATTTTACCTTGGCCATCAGGGTGGTGATGTGCATACCATCACTTTCAAGCACGGGAGAATGAATATTCGGTCAACCAGTTCTAAGGTGAAGATATTAGCAGCATTTGCATCTTGGCGGTCATTTCCACTGCTTCGTTCCCACTGGTGAACCTTTTCTGCTTTGCTCTGATTCTGGTGGCAGGCTCTTTGCTTCTGACTTGGACTTTGACCAGACATATTTTCATTTGATTTTCTCCCTAGATTCCTGAAATCCAAAGCAGCCACTGACTTAATTCATTTGGATAACAGCCCTTCAATAACTCCCTTTTAAAATTTCATGTTTGCTTAGCCTCTTTATCCAAAAAGTTTTCATCAACTTTATTCCATCAATGGTGTGATAATATTCTACTCCATCTCATAAACACACTTTATACCTGTAAATCTCTTTATATCAGGCATAAATAAGTACCCATTTCTTAAATTAGCTCTGCCAATGACTTATGGCTCATTAAAATAGTAATGAATCTTCCCCTGATATCATATATATGCATATATATATATTTATATATCAGGATTTTGTCTGTAGCAATCATAGCTAGAAAACTTCGGGGTAAATTATTGATCCAGGAGTTGAACTTAAACTTCTTTGTGAGGAGGTCTGGAACTGTGAGTCACAGCTGCCATGGAAATGCCACTGTGGAGACAGCACAGCTTGTACTCACAACGGAGATTTCATTCGAAATTGGGTTCTTTTTCTCTGGTCTCCCAAATTATTTCCAGAGGTTAGCCACTTACAGAAAAAATAAATCTTCTCTTGCTTGGCAGTAAAGAATGTGTTATTTGACTTGAAACATAACACAAATATTCCTTGGTTCAGTTGTGTTTTGTGTGTGATGAGCAGAATATTGCTCTCCTATATACAAGCCCTTCACGAAGTACATATGTGAGGTGTCCTGGCCTGAAATGCTAGATCACATGCTCGAATAGTTTAATAACAGTGTTATTGTCTCTCCCTATTAATGGAACTGATGACTGAACAACCACAGCTCTGTACTAATCGCCTGTGCCCCAAGCTGGGTATTTCAGTTCTTATTCTTGGTAGAACACTAGCAGCATGAAGTGTGCAAAAGTTCCTTTCATTACTTTAACCACTTGCACACTAATTTAACGGCATGGAAATCTCTGGGCTGTGTCCATACAAGCAGAACAAAGCAGAATATTGAGTAATTTTCCAAATTTTATTGATCTTGTAAGTCAACTCGGTTGATGTTTCCAGTTAAAACAGATGTTTGAGTTGTCAGTATGCATACAAATAAAGCATTTGTTGAAATAACCACTAGCTTAACAGATTCTGTTCATTGTAGACACATTGCAAATAATGAGCTAGGTGTAAAGTGACTATGGAAATCTGTGAGCCTCAAAGAAAGTACACATGCTGTAAAAGATGGAGTTTTACAATTATGTTTATGTGAGGCAGACTCAATACATGGTTGTTACATCAGTTTACACAGAAACGAATTATTCAATTTTGTGAGCAGTTTGGCCTGGACTTGTTTCTTTAGTTTTGCATTGTTTTTGAAAGTGTATTCTATATATTTTCTTCCTAATTCAGTCAGTTTCCCTTTACACTCTAGGATATTCTGTCCTAAAAAAAAAAAGACTGAAATAATTTCTTTCATTAGAGCCTGATATTCTACGGGTTTTACTTTGTTTAATTTTTCATTCAGGGGTTGAATCTCTTATAACTAATCGCTAGTTCCGATACGAAGATTTCGTTTGTAGTCACTCATGACATAACTAGCAAAGTACCTTTTAAGCAATATGGGAAAATTACGTTGAGTGAAAAAGAAGGAAAGCATTTTTTGGTTGTTTACTATAAGTCTAACAATTTATTAAATATTAATGAATATAGCTCCATTCATGAGAAGCTCGCAATTTAATTAAGGAAAGAAAATCAACTCACATGAAACAATTATAAAAAAAATCTTCTATGTCATGTGGTGCAGGCTATTAGAAACAAGGATAATAAGGTGTTAATTGTGTGGGTTAGGCAGTAGGTCTCAAAGGAGTTGAGGAAGGTAGAGATCAACATGGGCTGAGGTCATCCAGGAAAATATTCAAAACAAACCAAAGGCTTGTAAAAGGCCCCTCTATGTTCAAAGGACTGTGAAGGCTAGCAAGGAGCAGGATCACAGACATGGGACTTACACAGGCTCTGGGAGAATGACTGGCCAAGAAGAGAAGGTAAAGTCTGGGCTGCGGGGTGGGAAGGGGGGGGAGAAACAAGGGAGGGGTTGTGGCTGAGCTAATCAGCTTAGCGACATTGCTCTTCTTCTGAACTCCTTAGACTAATGCACATTTGCCAGTTTAGGTTTGTCAATCTATTTTGGCTCATGCTTAGTCTGCAAAATATTAGCATCAGTTCAGAGCTTTCTCTGCAAGAGAGCAAGAGAAGCAGACAGTGCTGTTCTTTGGGATTTTGTAAGAATGATGTAGCAGAAATGATAGGTGCTGTTTGCTAGCATCTTCTTGCAAAGAAAAGCGTTTGATGGAGAGCACAGGTGCATGCCAAGCTGCCGAATGTGAGACAAGTGCAGAGCAGGCTATATTCCATAGAAGGTGTTTACCAGGAAGATGGTAACCAAGCTCTGAGTATTGTCCTCTGCTTGGTCCTCGTTAAGTTTTGTAGAAATTCTCAAGTGGTCTCACTTGAAAGCACTTCTTTCTGTTTTGAAAGATCATGTTTAAATTGAATAGTATTCACCATGCTTGTTCAATCCTACTATGCAGACTAAGGACTTTCTGGTTCAGTGACTCAAAAACTGTCTCCAAACACCTTTATTTATCAGGCAGAAAGAATGTGTAAGGACAGTGTTTATTTTAAAGATAAGAGGGCTTCAGGATTTTAAATCACAGCAATTATCATTGATGTCTAGTGTATTTTTTCCCTGTAATTGGTTTTGTTTTTAAGATAATACAGTATCTCAAAACTTAATTCTGTCAAGACAGTAACTGTGAAAAAAATCTTTTGGCTGTCGTGGAGACTTGGGAAGCAAGATGATTCTTGCCATGCTGGCATCACATGTGGAAGGGGGAAACCAGACCTTGTAGAAGATGCTAAAGACACCCAGGTTTTGACAGCAAAAAGGCCCATTGCTACAGAGGCAAGGAAGTTTTGTCTGTCAGGAATTCAAAGGTGCCCTTTGGGTGTGATAACTGCCGTCATTTCCCCTGGCACCCCAGTATGGAGGCACAGGCAGAATGCTCATTTATACAGCAGACACAGAAGAGCATTCATTTCTGTACACTCAGTGCAGAACGCCTTGCGGTAGGAAAGTAAGGGCCAGAAGTTACTTGCTCTAAAACAGGCTTCACTGCTGCTTAGATTTTCCCTCTGTTTCCAACCTACAACCTCTGATGTGGACATGACCAAGAGGCGTCACTTGGTTGTTGAACACTTGAAAGGATGTGAAGGGTCCAAGTAACCTGGGGTTTTGTGGGAAGTCCTTTTGAGTATCTTCATAACACTTGTTCAAATAATATACTGAAGGATGGTCTAAATTTCTTTAAAACACGGAAAATTAGAAAATTGAGTAAGGCATTAATCACCATACAGGCCCCCTCTCATTTTACAAATAAGCATTCAAAGTCTGTTTAAAGCATTCACAGTCAATGTTTAAAAGCACCTGCTCTACCAGCCTGCTCACCAGAGTTTGAATGTCCAGCACTCATATGAAGCCAGACATGCAATGGCACATACAACTGTATTCCCAAGACACTTCCAGCAATGGGAGACAGTGTGGAGGACCCTGAAAGTTGCAGGGCAGCTAGTTTGACCTTCTCAGTGGCAGAGACAAGAGAGACCCTTCCTCAAACTAGGTGAGAGGCAAGGACCAGCTCCCTGAGGGTGTCCTCTGACATCACACATGTGCCTTGGCATATGCATGCCCCCCACACAAATAACTTAAAAATTTAAAGTTTAAAATAAAAAAGTCAAAGGTGAGGAAAGTAATCACTGATTCCAAGGCACACCGAAATTAGAAGAATGGAGTAAGTCAGATATCCTGGTTTTCAGTCAGAAGGAGTGATAGAAGGAAATCCTTGTAGGTCAAGGGTCAGCAAAAGTTTTTCTAAAAGAGCCAAGCAGTAAGTAAATATTTTAGATTTGTGAGCCATATGTGCATTATCAGAATTATTCAATTCGGTCTATAGAACTCCAAAGCCTCCATAGACAATATGTAAACAAAATAATATTTCTGTGTTCTAATATAACTTTATTTACAAAAACAGTGCATGGGCCAGATTTGGTCCATGAGTCATAATTAATGACTTTTGCTCCAGATCTAAAGAAGAACAAAAAGCTTGAAAGTCTTGTGGGGATATTTTATGAGCCACATCCCAAATTTGATTCTTCATGGAGAGTGTCAGTTTTTCATAGGTCCAGAGGGTGCTGTTAGTTAGATAAAATTGCTCTGACTCAAGCTAAGCTGACTCGTTTTATAGCTTTCTTAAGAAAAGGTTGTTTATGAGGATTTTTAAGTACTAAAGAGTCATTCTTCAGGACTGTCCTCAAGACACTATTGTTTCACTTAAATGTGAAAGATTTATATTTCTATATGCCTTCAGAAGTTAAACACTTACAACAGAGATCGTCTGTTATCACTGTTGTTGTTAGATTGAGTCATCCCCTAAGCATGTACCTCTCTTCCAAAAATAAGATTCCAGAGACTTGTGGCAGAACAACAGTTAAGAAGTGGAAATGAAGTAAAGATTTCCTAAAAGACCTGTATATGTTTATGAAAAATTACTCTTGGATCATAAAGCAAGCTTGTGGTTGTTGGTTTTCTTTTTAAAGTTTCAGGTGTCTGCATGTAGACACACTGTAAATATGCATGTGTGTCTGTGTGTGTCATAAAGAATTTCCTTCTATCTTTCATTCTGACTGAAAACCAGGATATCTGACTTACTCCATTCTTCTTTCAGTGTGCCTTGGAAACAGTGATTACTTTCCTCACCTTTGACTTTTTTATTTTAAACTTTAAATTTTTAAGTTGTTTGGGGGGCATGTTTGGGTGTTAAGTCAGAAGACATGACAGTGGCTGTGTGGAATGAACAGGTCTTTACCTCCTAAATCTGCAATGTGCTCTATGTCCCAAGTACCAAAGTTAGATCCCTGTACCTTCACTCAGGCAGACCTGCAGGTTCTTCCATACATATCATTGTATGAAAATGAGTCTTGGGAATTAATTTTGTTTTTGCTGGTCTCAATCCAGAAGCAAAGCTTCAATGGAGGATGGAAAGACAGAGGAGAGTGTAGGCAGTGTTGACTGAGGGAAGCAGTGGAGGGAGGGGCCACTGTCACGCTTGCAGGACCACCCATTATCAGTCACTAACCTTCTGTGGCAGGTGAGGGTGTGCCAGGCAGGATCAGTTTGGAAGCAAATCATTTATCTCTTGTCTGTTCCCTTCTTGATCTCTCCTGTGCTGAGATGTTACAACAGATGGGAAAAAGCACATGGATGTTTAACATTTCCCCTGTATAAAAGTTGCATTCTCAAAGATAACTGTTTTATCTATCTGTACTTTGGGAGAGTATTTGAATAAGAAGTTGCTAAATAGTTTGTCTCTAGGAATAAGTTCCACCACATGAGTGTCCAGATCCAGGTCTCATAATAAATTAGTCTTGCTCTGGTTCTCAAGCTTGCTTTGTTTTGATGGTAAATATTGCTTCAAAAGTGTGTATAAATAATATCACTGCATCAATGATAGAATCAAGTAGTCTTATTTATGTGTGCATGTGTTATACATGCACGTACATATTTGTGTGTAAGTGGGTACATGTGTGTATGAGGGAGGGTGTACATGTATATTTTGGCATATGAAGGCTCCGTATTGATGTCCAGTGTCTTCCTCAATAGCTCTTCATCATGTCTTTTGAGATAGGGTATGTCTCTGAACCCAGACCTCACCCACTGGGGTCAATAAATTTGCCAGCAAGCCCCAGGGATCCTCCTGTCTCCACCTCTTACACTGGTATTACAGGTTTGTGCTACCATGCTCATATGTTATGTATTTGCAGGGAATCAGAACTCAGGTCCTCATGCTTGTCCAGGCGGCACACACTCTAGCCTTGGTACCATCTCCTTAGCCCCAGCACTAACTAGGAGATCAAAAAAGTAGGTCACGAAAGGTTTAATAAGTTTCTCAGATATGGTATCTGATAGAATATTGGGTTGTATTCCATTTCATTTTGTTTTGTTTTTGTTAATGCTTAGTTCTGAGCTCCAATGGGAAAGCTAATTTCTTGCTTCTTCTCATCAAGTTTCAGGTTTTATCCTGCAGGAAGTATGACAGATGGCTGGTTGATTGATCTGTAATTCTACTGCTCCAGTAGCATGAGCTGGTATCCTGGCCTCCATATCTGAGGGTCCAGATCTCCCTTGTTTTCTGCCCAGCCCTTCTTTCTCAGAAGTCAGGACCTCCCTTAAGACTTTAGGCCCTTAGGAAACTGGCCTTGGATAACTGCCCACCACAAGGATCCTTACTGTCTTAGAATTTCTGTAGCATTTTTAGTTTGGGCCAAAAAATTCCTCACTTAATTATATGTTTTCTTGGCTCACTTGCTAGTGGTTGAGAGCACAGAGTAAACCTTATAATATGCATAATATGTACAGCCATTTGAAAAAAAGACAGATAGGCCATGGCCAGCCAGAGGTGTGAGGCTCACAGAAGACACATTACCCACGGGGAGGAATTTCTTAAACTTGAACTCTGGATATGAGACTCATGAGCACAATGACTGGAATGCCAGGATACCATGCATTGCTCTATTAACCAGAGGCAAACTCATCTGTACCCAATTACAGAGGCTGATGAGTCCTGAGTTCTCACTAAGAAATATAATTGTCCATTATAACTAGAGCCCAAACCCTCTGGCCTCTGCTTTATCTGTCCACAGGTCAGCTACACACATCCAGTTGCAACCACTAAAGTTCTTGGTGAACCTGAAGCCAAAACAAAATTGTATAGTCATATGACTTGAGATCTCAAAGGGTTGGAACAAGATGACCCATGATGATTCATGTTTGTCCTGAGGATATGCGAACCCAGAGCACTGGGCACGTAGTGATCTCCTGGTGCTTAGTGACATGCTTATTGTCCAAGAGAAGGTGCTTGCATGTTTACTTTGTGATCCCCTTGATGATCTCCTGTGTGGCTTCTAGCTCATAGTACTCTTCCTGTTCCATACTCCCCACACTGAGACGATAGCTATAAATCACAAAATCTAGCATCATCAGATATTAAATATAGCTGACTAGTTTTTGGTTATATCTTGCAGTTGATTTTTTTAACACATAGGTTTATGGGGGATATCTGATTGCAACCACTCTAGTCCCCATCATCAGCCTATAGTGCTAGCTCAGAGATTTTTTTCATATTTATTGTCAATAATTAATACATTGTATGAGCAAGTCTTATAATGGTATCCCCATTTCCCTCTTCCCTATTCCCACCCCACTGGGAGCCCTCCTACATGGGCTTGCTGGACCAGACAATGGGATAGGGGGTTATGGATTGTAGGAGAGGCAGTCAGTTTTTTTTCTCCCCCACCATGGCTCTTACAATCTTTCTGCTTCCTCTTCCATTCAGATAACTGAGTCATGGTGGGTGAGTTTTAGGTCTGTTTTACTGTTGAGGTCTTAAGAGTCTGGATTTGTGTTTTAGATTGTGCTGGGTATCCTCAGTGTCTGTCTCCATTATCCTTTCACAGGTTATCTGGTTTGCTGTGGAGGTACAGCTCCTGTTCATCTTGCCACTTCCTCTAAGTTTTTGTTTGGGCTCTATATAATAAATTAGGGGTGGTTCATCTCCTGCCTGTGTGACAGGCAACATTTCCAGTCCTGTTGGTGGGATTGAGTTGACCATGGTTCTGGCTGCCTTCTGAAACATACAAACAGAATCTCCAACAGAGAGTGAGATCAGTATAGGTTAAATGAGACAAATTTTGCTAATTTGACAAGATTCTAATGGGTATAGCTTCTCTGTAGATCTCTGGTTAGTGGGGGTTTCCCTTGGAGCCCAGGTTCTTGGTTTTCAAATGGAATTGCCTTGGATTCCAGTTCCAGTTAAGGGTTACCTGCCTCTGAGTGGATCTCTTAGCCAATTAACAAGCCATTGATTACCCAACTAGGTTTGGTGCCAATATTGTATGGGTGAGCACTTCTTGGCATTACTGGTCTCTACCAGTCTTCATCATTCTCGTAGCATCATTCAGTGTTGTATATTGAAGATGTCTGCTTTTTCAGAATATCTTTTATCATTTTCCCCTGGCAGCTCGTGTAATGCTTTCCAGAACTACACATACTACCCTCTGGGGTCTGTATTCCTTTCTTGATTAAGCAGGGTCTCTCGGTGTCGTATGATGATAATCTGTAGTGTCTTCAGCAATAGGGTCTTACATTTTGCCTGAGGTGGTTATTCAAGAGCTTTGACATAAGCCAGTGTTATTTGGGAAGACCTCAATGGTCTCTTCCATCTACAGCTCATTGTGGGAAGTAACCAATGACTGGGACCAGGAGTTACAGGCCTGAGCATTTTTTTCTTGAGGGATAGGCTACCTTCTGCCCTATTCAGGGCCTCTCTTTCCTGATGATGCCCATGGTTTCCTTGAGAGCTTACTGCATGAAAATAAGGAATTTATTGTAGCCTTCCTTAATGGTTTAGATTGGTGTAAGTCCTCCCACCCTCCCCTTCCTACTCCTCCCCAAGTCCTTCCAACCCCTTTGTCCATCTCTCAATTCATCAGACAGGTTTTCTTACTGTTTAGGCTTAACCAGGTTATGAACCACACATGAGGGAGACTATGCGGTGCTTGACTCTGTTCTTGTATGAGGTCGCTAAGAATGATCTCCTCCAAGTCCATCCACTTTTCTTTAAATTTCCTTATGTCACTTTTTTCCTTTCAGCTTCATACAATTCCATAGTGTAAATGTACCACAACTTTGATATCCATTCATCCAGTGACGGGCATTTGGATTGATTCCAATTCTTTTTTTTTTAATATTTTATTTATTCATTTTCAAGCAGAGAGATACAGAAAGAGACAGAGAGAGAGAGAAAGAGAGAGAGAGAGAGAGAGAGAGAGAGAGAGAGAGAGAGAGAGAGAGAGAGAAAACACACCAGGGCCACCGCCTTGTGGGTCTGGCTTATGTGGGTCCTGGGGAACTGAACCCCGGGGCCTTAGGCACTGGAGGCAAATGCCTTAACCGCTGAGCCATCTCTCCAGCCCTGATTCCAATTCTTAGCTATTATGAATTAAGCTGCTATAAACATGGTTTAGCAAATGTCTCTGTGCTGAGGTGAGGAATCTTTAGGGTAGATGCCCAGTAGAGGGATAGCTGGGTCCACTGGTAGTTCTATATCCATCCTGTTCAGGAGCCTCCACACTGCTTTTCATATAGTGGCTATACAAGTTTGCAATCTCACCAGCAGTGAATGAGGGTTTCTTTTCCCCAGAATTCTCACCAGCATCTATTGTTGTTGGATTTTTAATGATTGCCATTCTGACTGTAGTGAGGTAGAATCTCACTGTTGTTTTAATTTGCATTTCCCTGATGCTTAAGGATGATAAACACTTTTTAAAATAAGAATTGGCTATTCATATTTCTTCCTCTGAGAATTCCCTATTGAGTTCAGTGCCCCATTTTGAGAGGGCTGTTAGATTTTTTGTTATTTAATTGTTTTGTTTTGTTTTTTTAAGGTAGGTCCCTCTAGCCCAGGCTGAACTGGAATTCACTGTGTAGTCTCAGGGTGGCCTCGAACTCAACGGCAATCCTCCTACCTCTACCTCCCAAGTGCTGGGACTAAAGGTTTGTGTCACCATGCCTGGTTTATTTAATTTTTTTTGAGTTCTTTGTAGGTTTTAGATATTAGGCCTCTGTTCTTGGAATAGCTGGCATAGATTATCTCCAATTCTGATGTTAGATTATTGGCTTTGAGTATGGTTTGCTTGTCTTTACAGAAACTTTTTAGCTTGATGAGATCCCATTGGTTGAGTGATTGTTGCACTTCCTGGGCAACTGGGGGTTTCTTCAGGAAGTTTTTTTCCTACTCCTATCTTGTGGATTTTTTTAATAGTTTTATATTTATAGTGATCTCGTGTCTGTCATTCCCAAATCCTTGTGGGAATTTTTTCCCCTTCATTTTGTGTTTCTTTACCTCCTACAGCACTAAATACTGAGTGATAGGTTATCTCTGGTCTAATATAAAGGTTTGCCCATACTCTAGTAAATTACCCCCCCCATGCTTATGCAAGCAACACTCAGTCATTGGATTACATATACAAAGATCTGCAACTAGGAAAAGGATTACTTGGGAAGAAGAAGGGGTTTAGTGGGAATAGGATGAGAGAGGGTAATGTGGAGAATAGGGTTAAATATATTGATGTATGAAATTTTCAACAATAAATAAATTCTTAATAGCTGGAACCACACATTTATTTGTGCCACATTTAAGAAATAGGTAGGGTGGAGAGATGGCTCAGCGGTTAAGGCACTTACCTCCACTGCCCAAGACTCTGGGTTCAATTCCCCAGTTACCATAAGCCAGACAGACCCACAACATGGTGGTCCTGGTACTTACTCTCTCTCTCTCTCTCTCTCTCCTCTCTCTCTGCTTGAAAATGAATAAATAAAACATTAAAAAAGAAATAGGTATACATAGAATGTACCATGCTCAATAATTATATTATTTAATAGGAATATAGAAATGAAGAATGCAAAGTCCCTTCCCTTAGAGACTTTACATTTAAGAGGCAGATACATGAAACAAGTACAATAAAGTACAATATAGTGACATGGAACTAAAGAAATTATGAGATTTTACTGGATTATGAGAATCCAGGATCGTTTTCAGAGGGGGGTATAACCTGCTTAAACTCCTTTACATGTGTGGTTTATTTATTTATTTTTTTGCTTGTATTATTTTAGAAACTAGTTTAGATCATTGAAATCTTGGCCTCATTTTCAATCATTATCCATTCACTTCTTATTAAATATTCATGCCTAGTCTAAGATTGTAACAAGAGTGTCACAAGACACATTTTTCATTCTTTCCTAGTTTACTAGACATGAAAATGCAGCTCAGGAACTGAGTACTCTGTGATCTCACGTGAGCATGAGAACATTGCATAAGGAAGGAAAAGTGGAAGTGAATGGGGTGGTCCATGACAGTAGGGCAGACAGAGGGTTCTTACTAGCTACAGAAATGTCGGATCCGTTCTACATATTGCAGCATATCAGCTTGGGATCTTCTCTTTGTCTCTTGAGAATTGCCACTAAAGAAATGTGTCAATAAAATCAGAAACCTGGAGACTCTATGGGTGCCACACTGGCCAAAACAGAATCAGCGTAATCAGATATAGGCTATCCTGGAAATTTTGAAATCTAAGAGGAAGCAGGTTTCCCTACTTGCTACCCATAACACATTCTACACCTCTATGTATTATTCACTTACCTATTGGAATGAAGAAAGATAGTATGCCTGATCCTCATCCTTGCATATAGAAGGCTACGAAGATATTCAACGCAACTTTCTTCTCCTAACATTTCTCTGATTTACTTTGTGAAATCGAAAAAAAAATGTATAAATCATTCAAAAAATAATCTGAATATATCGTTAAAAGAGCATTAAAGGAAGTACCACATTTGAATTGAGATGTACAAATATGTATAAGTATATATATAAACATTTGAAAACAGAAAAAATTAAAGATATTAATAAATTTTAGGGTATTTTTGTAAACTGAAAGTTTTTACGCAAATGTCATTATTTACATATTCTATCATAGTCAAGAAAGACTATTCTTGACTAGCAAGGTCTATCCATATTCATCTTCCATGTTCTAAATAGCTCAGGATTTACTTTCTAAAAGTGGTACTAGGAGCAATCATATTTTGGAAAGTTTTTCATTAACAGTCCGTATTTCATTAAAATTATTCTTTAAAGTGATTCCAAGTTTTAGGTTATCCTATTGAGGATAAAAATTTTGAAAACTTGGTAACTGCTGATAAAAAACAAGTCTTTAATATAATACTTTTCTATTTAAGAAAAGGTTTCTTGTTCTAGGACACCAAAGTACTGCAAATAAATTTCTGTTTTTTATATCTACTCCCACCTTCCTGCCTTTGTATCTGCTTGTGACTTTGCAAGGTAGAACGATATGTGAAAGAGGACACCAAATAACTAGTTTTCTACATAGCCCAAAGAATACACAGTTGCTTCAAGAACAGAAAAACTACTCCTAAATAATTGAAAAATCCTGATATCAATGGCTGTCATTTTTTTTTTCTGGTAATGGAATGCAGTATTCTTTTGGGTTTTTATTCCCCATTGGTTTAAAACCAATTGTTTGAAAGAAAACATCTGTAAATTCTTATGAGAATGATTCTGTCTGTATTTCTCTCTAGGGGTCTTATACTCTAGACCTGAGAGGATTAGCCACATGGTGAGAACACCTCCTAGTACACATAGGTGGTGCAGAGGACTCCTTGGGATGCCAGGGTATGGAAGACTTCCCAAAGGAGAAGATGAAGTCTCTCTACAGAAGCTCCCTGAATGATGCCTCCTAAAACAAAATTAAATAGGTCATACCCACGTGTGCCATAATATTGCTAGGAAATGCCTACAATTTATTGCTTCTTCGTATGTTCAGCATTTTTTGTCTTGGGGGTGTAGTATGTGCAGTGTGAGTGGTGTATACATGTGAGCATGTGCAAACCATTTGTGCAGATTCATACAATCGATGAGCACACATGCAGAGACCAGCAGAAGATGCTGGGTGTCCTCCTCTATGGCTTCTCTGTCTGATTTCCTTGAGACAGCATCTCTAACTGAAGCAGGAGCTCATCATGTTTTGGTTAACTGGCTCATCAGAAAGCTCCAGTGATCCTTCTATTTCACCCTACCCTAGCACTGAAGTTTCAAATGTGCACAGACATCTAGGCCTTGTTTTTACAGAGGTGCTGAGGATCAAACCTAGGTTGCACAGCAAGTGCTCTTATCCATTGAATGTCTGCCCAACCCCCAACTAGTAGCATTTTGATTAACCTCTGTTTCTTTTTTGTCCATCCTAGATTTCTTGGTGCTTAGGGTTTAGACTCATGTTTTTCTTCTCTTTTGACTTATCTGAGAAATTCTGGCACTAGCCAGGTTTGGGATGTTTTTGTTCAGACATTCTTAAGTTGTTTGGTAAGAAGTAAAGTCTTTGCTGCATTTTTCCACTGAGAAATTGCTTTTTCTTTTCTCTTTGTTTAAACCCTGCACTCAGTTAAAAAATGCTGTTTATTTCTGAAGATTATTTTACAAAGCTATACCATTCAAGGTGGGAAGATAAAGAACTTTTATTTTCTAAATATGAGTTACTGTGTTTTCACAAAATCATTAAAACATTTAAAAACTGTCAAAGAGAATTTCACAAGAGAACACACTAACATGGTTACATAAAAGAGAGCCCAGCTCTTGGGATGCCTGTATCAGTAGGCTTCCAACTTGCTTGTGAATGGCTAGGAACCATCAGCCCGCCAGTCAGGGGCCACATCACCACAATGGAATTCATGGTTGTACTGTTAAGACTTTATAAATACACACGTCCAGAGCCAGGATCTTCCTGCAGATCAGGCTTGTCTGGTCCAGTCAGCTGGGTGGAGCTGACTGAGCTAGCCCTTGAGCCTTCTCTTTGTGTGAGGACTTCCTCCGTGTCCATGACTAAGTGTTTGTCCCCAAAGCTACAATGTCTCAAGGGGGAACAAGTCCATGGCCATCCCGTTTCTTGCTGGACACTGTATTAATTGAAGCAGGAAGTCATCCTGAGAGTGAAGTCAGGGAGTTTAGGGTTGTTCTGGGGACAATGTTTGGAAATGACTAACACGGAACCATTTTTAGTGTGAATTCAGTTTTCTTCTGGCTGGTCATTCACAGAGACTGTGTCCGTCTGATGCTGGAATCTGGGTACCAGCATGAAGGAGAAAAGCAACATAAATTAACAAGCTGTACTTGTAGAGTGATGGGAATCCCAAAGTTCAGCCTGGGGATGCCTGGAGGGAGTTGTTGAAAGTGGCTGAGGCAGGAAGGGAGCCAGCTAAAGGTGACAGAAACCAATAGTGACTCTCACTAGGTTGTCCAGAAGCCTAGCAGAGATCCAGTCTATGAGACTTTTCCTTCTATCTTGCCTAAGCCAGAAAAAAATGATTGAGTTTGTAATGAGTTTATTTTATGAAGACAGAGACATACCTACCACAAAGTCCATATTCTATGTTCGAGTTTAAACTGAACACATACCATGCATTTTCTCATTGAAACACACAACCATATGCGGACATTATCACCTTCATTTTACCCAGGAGGAAACAGCATTAGAAAGGTGAAAGTAAGTCAAAGGTCACACATAACTGAGTCTATGAAGACTTCCTGGGGACAGAACATAACTACTTGATTTGTCTCAATGATAGTGTTTCAGACTCATCTTCACACAAATTTCCTAGGGTTTTTTCCCAAATGAAATGATAGAAAGATATTCTCACTAGTCTTTCTGTGATCTCAATATATTTGTTTTCTGCTGTTTTATCGATTTGACCTTAGAGGCTTTATGCAAACAAGGAGCACATCTGTCATTGCTGTATTATAGTCTCTAAGATGATATGCCATTAGGTACTTAAATATATTCTTATGATAAAGAAAAAAGGAGGATGGTAAATGTCAATTTAGAAGACAGCAAAATTTCCTTGTTGTTAGCTGATATGCTCAATTAGAAACTGATGTTGCCTGTGAAAGATCTTATCTTTATAGGTTATAGGACCTTGGAAAGAGATTCATTTTTAATTTTTGCTAAGTGAAGCGTTTTAATATTCCTTGAAACTAAATGGAAAATTTTCCAAATTAATGCTCAACAGTTTGGCATGTGGGGACAAAACCTCTTTCCTCTTGAGCAGCTTTCCAGAGACTAGATTTGTGTTAATTAGGGGATGTTTTACTAATGGAATATTTTTCTTCCCATTAATGTCACTGTCCTTCATCCCCAAGGACACTGTTACTGACAGCGAATGCTCTTATAGTCAGACAGACCATTCCATAATTTCCATTCATCACCCGCCATGAGATCTAATACTTTTTTGTTTAGAAGCCTGAAAATATTTTTCAGGCTTCAGATTGTTTGGAGCCCTATACCTGTTAAAATTGTGATTAATTTTAACTATATTTTAAAATTTCAACCATAATCTTACCTCATTATAAAAAATAGTGCTTAAATAACATTTGATACAATCACTGCATTGGCTTCAAGTCCCAAGCTACCTGGGGTCTGAGAAGCACTGGAATCTGAAGCCTTTACAGACAGGGGCTGCATCCTGGGGGTGGGGGTGCTGTTTCTTGTTTTGTATTTCTAAGATTGGCTGATAATAGATGATACACATTTGCCAAATATGTTATTGACAGAATGAAAGACAGCGGTGCCCATTGCAGTCAGCTGGAGGTCAGTTTCTTGTCAACCAATTAGAATTTTGTGTTCATTTCAAAGATTAGTGATCATAGACTTATAACCATGACTATGAGAATGCTCACAATATACTATGCTGTGTGAATTAGCTATCTATTATAAAGGGTCCATTTATAGTAGCTTACAATAGTTGACGTTACCTCACCTGGTTTCTGACAGTCAGTGGCTCTGGCTTGAGGTGTCTCAGGAAGTTGCAGGAGCTGCAGGATCTACTTCCTTATTCCTGTGGATGCTGACAGCTGGCTTGCACACATGGGCTTCTACACCTCCTGACATGGCATTTACCTTCCCTGGAGCAAGTGACCCAAGAGTGAACAGTGTCCTTTATGACCAAGCTTCCCATGTCACTCTGTCTGTCAGTCCTACACTTAGGGGGAGGGCAATTAGCTTTCACTTTTTGAAAGGAGAACAGCAAAGAATTTGTGAACATTGGAAAATTTGAAAATATATAAATATTGAAATTCTTCCAACATATTTTTATAAACTGTTCATTACTTTAAATAGTTCAATGTTCCATAGCACTCGGTTTGTCAATATGAGTACTTTTTGGGTGTCTGTGTGTGTGTGTGTTTGTGTCTGTGTCTGTCTGTGTGTGTCTTTGTGTATGTGTCTGTGTGTGTTAGTGTCTGCATGTGGAGGTTAGATTACAATTTTGGTTGTTAATCATCCTCACTTTCTACCTTGTTTGAGGCAGAGTCTCTTATTGTTCACTATTGCTTTTGCCATGCTAGCTGGCTCATGAGCTTCTGGGAAATTCTCTCATCTCTGCCTCCTTTCTCACCCTAGGTGTGCTCAGATTTCAGACACTTGGAGTTTTATGTGGTTGCTGGGGATCTGAACTCAGGTGATTACCACCTGCTTGGCAAATACTTTTTCCAGGGAGCCATCTCCCCAGCCCCATAAAGTGCCTTCAAATAAAGTGCTTTTCCTGGAAAATTGTCTTTAAATATGTGTGGTGTCATTTATAATGATACAGAACAAAAATCTTTATAATCATGGAAACAAGAAAAAACCCCAATAACGACCTACTCTGTTTCATTTTCTTTTTATTCTTCTAAAGAAGGGTTAATAAATTTAAAACAATTGCATGCATCTTTTAAAATTTTAAATGGATTTGTTATTAAAAAGTTTTATTAGCATACAGGCAGGGTGTTCTTAATGCATTTTTCAAACAAATTTTTTTGTTTCCCTTTCTCTTTTCTTCCCATCCCTCGCCTCTTCCCCAAGCCCCCTCCCATTATAGCCTCCCTTTCACTTTCATGTTACAAAGTCAAATGTTTCTTTTTTGTACTAAATGCTATGACTTGTACAAATGTGTGCAAAGGGTAAAAAGCCACTGTCTCAAAGAAGCTAAAGAGTATCAGAGACAAAACATACACACACACACACACACACACACACACACACCCATGTAATAGGCTTACTTTAGTGAGATTTGTAAGACTGCATATATGGGAACACGAGAAGCAAGTTCATTAAAGGTGGAAGATGAGAACATATCTTGGGAGCAGTGCTGTTTGAAGAGGATTTAGGAGAGGAGCAGTTAATCAAATAGATAGCACTGTGGGGGTGGAATGCAGTGCTGAGAAATTATGGTCTCCCTGGAGTACCAGGATGAGATTAGGGGAAGGCTGGACTTTAAGTTTGTGACACATTGAAGCACTTTGGATGCCCATCCTGAACAGTGGAGGTATCAGTGTTTGAGCAAGGGCATTAGTGAGGAGTGGAATTGAGCCTTAAGAGTTAGCTAGTGTGTAACATTATAAGAGTAATGATTTATTTCCTACTGTCTGCTATGCCCATTGCCTGTATGATCTGTAGTCTTCCCCATATTCGTGATGAATAATCTATAAGTACAGATGTAGATTGTATATTCTTTCATCGCCATTTCTCTGATAAGGAAACCCAGGCTTATGCAAATTAATTAAGTCACCCTGCTAGGGGTAACACACTGACATCCAAGCCCAAACTTGTCTGACTCCAGAGCTCTGCATTTTTGGCTCTCTCCTTAATTATGAGTACACTAATAATGTAAACTAGTGTGAATTCTTGTAACTTGTATCTTATGAAAACATAGGCGTTTATTAAAGAACACAAGTAGATCATCAAAAAGTACCTTGGGAAACTGATTACTAGACCAAATAATTTATATGTTTCTTCTTCTTTTCTCCTTATCTGTAAACCAAACTATCAATTGAGAGAAATGTTTCAGGAAGCTAAGGGAAAAATCTAGGTTTTTTTTTTTGTTTGTTTGTTTGTTTTTTTTACTTTTTATTGGGGTTGGAGAGATGGCTCAGCTGTTAAAGCACTTGCCTGTAAACAGAAGGACCCCAGTTTGATTCCCCAGTACACACATAAAGCCAGATGCACAAGGTGGTGCATGTGTCTGGAGTCTTTGCGGTGGCTGAAGACCCTGGAACACCCATTCTCTCTCTCCTCTGTCTCTTTGTCTCATTCTCTCAAATATATTAATGAGTAAATAAAATATTTTAAAAAACTGTTTATTGATAGCTTCCATAATCATAGACCATAAACCCACCCCCTCTCCCCCATATCTCTTCCCTCTCTCAATTAGTCTCTGTTTTGTTTCAGTGTCATCATCTTTTCCTCCCATAATGTGTTAGTATTATCAGGCACTGCAAAGTCATGAATATCAATGCAGTTTTGTATCTGGAAATTTGCATTGTAAGCAGTCCTACCCTTCGTTTGGCTCTTACAATCTTTGCACCACTTCTTCCCCAATAGACTCTGAACCTCAGGAAGTGTGATAGAGACATCCCAGTGCTGAACACTCCACTTTTGTTTTTTTTTTTCCCTCAGCTCTATGGTGTGATCACCACCATCTGAAAAGAGAAAATCCAGTTTTGTTACACCTAAAGCAGTCATAAAGAAGCAGCTTGACAAATGCTGTAGTAAGCTTTGAAAAGAAGGAATATCTAGGCAAGTCAGCCTCTAGTATTTTGAGGGTTCACCAGTCAGTTGGAAGACTAGATACCATATGTCTCCATAGTAAAGGTTATAAACCAGGCAAACCAGTGGCTAAATCAAACACTCTTTGTCATCCTTTCCAGGCAAGCACACTTACACAGTGACAAACATGAAAACTGTATGGAAAGCAGTGGTTCATATATATATATATATATATATATATATATATATATATATATATATATATATATATATATATATACATATATGTATATATATATATATCTTTATTATGAATAAGTATATACATTGTATGAGCAAATCTTGTGAATGTGTCCCCGTTTCCCTCCTCTCCGTCCCCTACCCACTGGGGTCCTTCCTCGGTGCGCATTCCCACAGTGAGCCACTGTTGGGAATAACATACTGATATGAAAGAATATTCTAGAACTTTGAATGGAGTAACAGCAACACGGAAGCTCAGTGCTGCTGGGAAAAGACCACTCCTTATCCTTGGCCTTCATGCTGACAGCAGATGTGACAAGTTAATTGATTTCTCTTTTTCTTACCCATGTGCTTCTGCTACTCACTCCTCTCCACACTTCAAAGAAGATGCCTCAACACAGGCAGTGTGGCAATCAGAGGAAACCTTCCCAGCCTTGCAGAAGCCACAAAGGCCTTTGAGAACCCAGAGGGAGAGAAGACAGCTAAATGCTAGGGCCTGGGGGTGCTGCTCACAGGGCATATGTTGGGGTGACTTGTGGAACAGAGCACACTGAGTGCCACATTTCAGGTAGCTACGTGTCCATTGATAAGTTTATTTTGTGCATGTTAAAGATATTCCTGTCATTCTAGAGGAGAAGACCCATTCTCCAAGAGGGGAGCTGCCCTGGAGCTCCCTCCCCTCCTCATCCAGTCAGCAGCAGTGAACCATGTTAGGTTGAGCTAGTGGACAGAGAACGCCCACTGAAGACTAACCTGTAAGCATGTCCCCTTGTTAAATAGTCTGCTTTTAAGAAAGTCTTCATATTCTACCAGAAAAACAGTTTACAAAAACTCGAGATCCACGGGTCTAAGTAAATGCAGACCAAAGGAGAGGTTGAAAGTGGAAAGGGAATTAAGGATGGTGTGTTGGATATAGAGAATGAAAACCAGTCAAAAGGAGAAACACCTAAAGAACAGTTCTGGAAACTTCACTCACTCCTTCTGTAGAGAAGACCTGGCCCTGTGTGGACTCACCTTGCTCTTTTGTCCGTGTGGCAACAATTTTAACTGTTTTCTATTAACACTGAAGGTTCTGAGACTGGAAATCATCAGTAGCAAAACGGGGCCCTGAGCACTTGAATCAGTGAATGAACCATGGGTCTGAGTCTCCAGTCAGTCTTACCCATGCTGGGCAGGAGCAGGGAGTGAGCAGTGACTTGGGTTTTGTGGTTGAAGATGACTATGATGTGACCTCTGAAGTGCTTGGTAGTTGTCTATGTAATTGAAAGAATATTTCCTGTTATCCCCAGAGTACTAAGTTAAAAGGCGGGGCTCCCTAACAGTGTTACATGGCTCCCAAAATGACAGATGACACAGAACAGATGGGCCACACTGAAGAATTGCAGAAATGGGAACTTGCTCATGACACCAACTCAGCTGCAAGAGAAAAGCCCAGAGCTCTCTCTGAGTCTTAGGCATATGGAATGACTTGCAAGTGATCCATCAATAAAGCAGATAAGTGGGAACTCAGAAATGTGTGATTTGTTGTGGATTATAATGCAAATGCCAGGCCAGTCTAAATAATCAGAAACTGTGAACTACATCAAACTTACCCAGACTCCCTTACTTAATGGCAAGGTTTCCCAGAGGTGCCATTACAAACAGGGTTGTGACAAATCATTTCTTACTGTGAAGTAGTCTGCTTTGAAGAAAGTCACCTGATTTTGTCAGAAAAGAAGTTAAGATTCTTTACGTAAAGATAAACATTTTGAAGTTCAACAAATTTTTCTTGGCAAAATGCCTGTTCATTGATTGGGCTAAAAAATACTGAATATTACCTGTGAAAACAGAGCCATGTCTAGATACAAAAATATGGCCTGAGCCTCAAAGCAGGGTAGATTTGTGGGTGCTAAGCTGGTGCTGCTTTTCTTTCACTTTTTATTTAAAGGATCTTGAGTTTAATTTTTTTGGAGAAAGAAGTAGAAGACTTCAGAGATGTACTTATATCTTGTATATTGTTATTAACATGTGCCAATATTAACAAAATCATACTCTTTCTTAAGGAATTCTGCTGATCATCAGGAAACCAGAAATAAAGCATTAAATCCCAATCTCATTCAAACTCCAAAATGCCGAAAGATCATTTTGCATTGATAATAGCACTTCCCATTGCATTTTTAAAAAGTGACAATAAAATTATCTCTGTATGACATCAGATTGCAGGAAAGAGATTCCCACTTAGCTTTTAAGTTATGCAACTTTCTCACTGGTGACTGAGGGAAAAATCAAGAGGCAGCCTCCTAGTCAATAAAGAATGAGGCAGGAAGTAGGTGTTGAGTCCATCCCAAGGGTCTGCCATGTCCGGTACCACTAAGGAAGCAAATCTCTATGATAGTTAAAGCTTTCCTGCCTCACCCAGAACCCCAGAATGTCCTGAGCGCAGTGTCTTGAATGTGTAGGTGAGAGACTACAGGAGAGAGAGGGAAGGGAATGAAGTCAGTACCCTATAGAGTGAAGGAAAGTCACACAGTCGTCTATAGCAGCATTTTCCTCTTTGGGTAGCTGGGACTTGGGAGCTTCTGTCGCTCTCAGGCCTAGCTTCTGCAGTTCCTCCTTCAGTGTTAGAGACAGTGGGCACTGTGGAGGGGTAGCAATAATGAAATGAGAGAGTGTCGCAATATAGTATGAGCGTGATTAGGATGAACTAGCTTTTTGCAAGAACTGACATAACACATTTTATTGCCTGACCAAAGTGAGGATAGAAGGGTTGATTCTGACTCACAGTTTGAGAGTGCAGTTGATCGTGACAGGGAAGGCAAGTGTCACTCTAGCTGTTGTGGTCTGTGACATAGCTGGTCACATTGTGTCCATAGTCAGGAAGCACAGAGAAATGGATGCTGCTGCCCAGTTAGCTTTGTCCCTTTTCCTTCTGCACTCAGCCCAGAACCACAGCCCACAGGATGGTGCTACCCACATTCTGAGTGGGTCATCCTTCAATCTCTTTGCAAAGTTGACAGCAAAGACTGACTGTCATACATGTTGTCTCAATATTCCTGGCAAAACTTTGTTAATCCGATTCTATTAAGGATCAGACAGAAGGCACCGAGACTTCGAAAGCTTAGGGGAAGAGTGGTGTCTAAAACCAGAGTTCTCCTAATTCTGGGGTCCATGCTGCAAGTGCTAGGCTGCCACCATTTACAGTTTTCCTTGGGTAATTATAAACTAAAGAATGGCTGATCTGGAAGCACCCCTGGTACCTGGTACAGTTATGGTGACTCCAAAGAGTAAGTGCTTAGCTAGAGGGAGGGATGCACAGAAAAGGGTTTCTAGTATGCCATGTTTTATCTTCTTACTCATCTTGATTAGGGCCAGTGAACATTAAAGATTTCAACCAAAATTCGCTGAGCACCCATTATATGAAGAACATTAGTTTTGTTACTTTTAATCTTTTAACGTCCTTTCTGAGAGGGGCTGGAAACCCTCCATTGTGAAGCTCCATTAGACGCTGGTCCAGATGGCTTGGCTCCCGGAGGCCTCTGGGAATGGCCTTTGGGACAGTCTCCACTTTTACACATACTCAAGGAAACAATGACCCCTTGGGAATTGCCCTGCCCTACAATTTAGAGATAATGCAATTCTGATCATAATTCAGATGTTCCCAGATATTCAGTTGCCGGAGTAAGCAAATAAAATAGAGGAGGTGCAAATTGATTTGCATTTCAAATGAAGAATTAGTAAATAACACTTTAGTATAAGTATGCCCCAAGTAATTTTTGATACATACTTATAACTGAATATATATATATATATATATATATATATATATATATATATATATATTCACCGTTTATCTGAAAATCAAATTTAATTGGGTTGGCATATATTCTCTGACCACCCAATGCAGACAGGAAGGGAAAGTCTGAGATACAAATTTATTTGTCTCGTATAAATATTCTATTTGAAGACAAGAAATCATTTAACCTCCATCCAAGAGAGAAGAGCAAAAGCTATCTCTGGCATGGTAAACTTCTATGTAATGCATCTCAACTTAAATGAGACCAATGGAGCAGAAAGTTATATCAGAGAAAGCTGTGTGAAACTAAAATGAAATCTCTGTGTTGCTTCAATACTTTAAAAATTCATTTAAGAAATTCTCACCTTAAAAGAATAGGATTGATCCAAAGAAATCACTTGCTTTCCATCACGATAAAAATGCATCTTGTGTCATGTTCAAAAGGACACGCTGAGAACTATATCCTACAGTAATGCTCCCATTAATGATGACAGTTAAGTGGGGTTCACAGAGGAGGCATGGTGCCTCAGGACTGACTGGTAAGAGTGATGATTGTTTTTGGAGTTGGAGTCAAATATCAGCCTTTAAACCAAGTCAAAACCAGCTCCACAGCTGCCTTCTGTCACCGACACGGCTGTGGAAGAAGTCAAAAGGCACACTCAAACATTTCTCCTGATGCATTTTTTTCTTCAAACAAGCTGGAAGTAGAGCAAGCACCCTTGCCCAAATGGAAAGCAAATATATTTACCTATTTAATGTCTAGCATGCCTGCAATCACTTAGTATAAAAAAATATTCTGAAAAGAAATATGAGAGAGAGAATGCAACTCACAAAATAGAAAATGGAGGCTTGAAGTGTGGGTTCAGGGGGCATTTTAAATCACATTTAAAACCCAAATCCTTTCAGGTCACGATTCCCATAGATTATCAACATCTGCTAGGCCTAAATGCTTTATAATCACTACAATTGTTTTCACCTCCCTGTAGAAGGTTTACTAAGGAAGGGCTGGATTACTCTGGGTTAGTAGTTCTAAGAATGAACAGTCAAGAAAACCCATGACTTAATGAAGCAGCTACAGTCAAATCTAATGTTTGTATCACATCTGTATCAGACAGAGGCTGTCCAAAGGTATAGTAATCAGTCAGTGTGACAGTCTCTGTAATCACCTGGAAGAGTGCCAACTATTATTCGCCTCCGTCTACTTTTGCAATCCACTCTGGCCAGTCCTATTTGCTCTCATGTTCAGAACAAAAGGAAAAAGGACTTCAAGGTTTTGCCTATAAAGTAGGGAGAAAGCCACGAAGCAAAAGCACGTGGTGATAAGGAAAAGTTAATTCTCTGGTTGAAGCATGAAATTTTAAAAAATTATTTATTTGTGTGTGTGTGTGTGTGTTTGTGTGTGTGTGTGTGTGTGTGTGTGTGTGTGTGTGTGTGTGTGTGTGCCTGCCAGGATCTCTTGACTCTGCAAATAAACACCAGATGTTTGTACAACTTTTTGCACCTATTTCTTTGTGGATGTTTGGGGAATTGAACCTGGGCCATAGGCTTTGCAAGCAGGTGCTTTTAACTGCTGAGCCATATCTGTAGCCCTTGAAGAAAGAAATTTAGCTGTGGTGTCTGGATGTCTGCTTACCTTGCTGTGAGTGGGGGACACTAGATGACAGTACCTAAGGCTGGGTGAAGTGTGTCATCATTCCTGGAGGTGGAAGTAGAAATGATCACGGTAAAATAAAATTTTTATGTGTGTTCATGTGTGTGCTGTACATGCACGTATATGTGTGTTCCTATATGAGGCGGCACAAATGTATGTGCATGTGAGAGGTTGATGTTGAGTATCTTCCTGCCACACTTCATCTTACTTTTTTGTGACAATCATTCACTGAACCTGGAGCTCACCACTTGGACTAGACTAGCTGGCCAGGATACCTGGGGGAATCATCCTTTCTCCACCTCTCCAGTGCTATGATTACAGGCAAATGCCACCATGCCTGGCTTTTGCTTGAATGCTGAGGATCCCGACCCGGGTCCTCATGCTTTCTTCATGCTTATGCCGCAAGCATTTTTTACTGACTAAGTCATCTCAGCCCCGCCTAATGCACTTAGTTCTTCAGATGAGCCATGCATTTGTGTTTCTATGATATTTTTATTAAATGCATAAATGTGAGCATGGTGACTTTCCTTTCCATCATTTCAGAGATCAAGGGATTTCAACGATGTGGAAGAAGAAATTGATCAGGTATGAGATAGCCAAGCAAATTCTCACTATAATTTAATGGGAATAGCAGTGCCACATGTAATAGCATGGAGGAAAGTGATTGTGTCAGACACACACATCCTTTGAGCACATTGGCTGAGCTCTCCGTTCCAACCCCTGGCCTGCCAGAGCATCCTCAGTGTCTACCTCTACTCAGAATCCGCTAATGTCCCATTGCATGGCTTCTTACAGCCTATGCACCATTGCACTTCCTCCCACCCCACTGCCTCTGCCTGCCTGATGGACCTTCAAGACTCAGCTCAAAAATCTCCCTCTGACTTCTACCCCCTGGAGGCAGCAGAGAGGGAGTGGTGTTCAGTTTAAGTGGGGAAGAGGAAGTGAGTCAGAGACCCTGGCCAGGGCTCTGCAGGTCACATGGGGAACCATGCATGGGGGCTTTGCTGCCATGTTTATATACCACTCGGAACAAGCCACTGGCCATTTCTGTCCTTCAATCTCCTCCAACAGTGTGTGTCTGCAGAGGACCCACTACTGATCAGTGGCACATTTAGAAGCCATTCAGAGGAGTGCTAGAGGGAACTCTGAAAGCAAAACAGACAGGTCCAGAATAACAGGAAGTGCAGGAGAGAGCACACTGTGTCTAAGCTGTTCTATATCATGCATTGGTGTCAGAAGACCACAAGACACTCATGAAGCTTTGCTCCTTAGAAGGAGGGTGATACTCAAGCAGCATTCAGCCCCAGCATCTTGAGGGGTGCAGAGTCCTCTCAGTCACATCTGCCTTAACCTGACCCTCCCCCTTTCAACTTGGAACACATTTAAGTGACTGATTGGAATCTTTCCACTCAACAAATGACTCATTTCCTGAGCTGCAAGCTTCAGTTCTGCAAGCAGTTTGTCCTGTTTCCTTACACAGAGAAGGAACCTATAGCAGTGCGTCTGTTTGGGCAACCTTCTCTTTAAAGTGAAGTAGAAAGTAGAGATAAACTCAGCTCTCTGCGATCCTCTAAGACAATGCAAGGCATAAATTTCCTCAATGAGGGCTAAGCAGTTATTTCTTTTTAAAACTTATTAATTGTTAATAATTAGATACACTGTGTGAGCAAGTCTTGTGAGGCTACCACCATTTTCCTCCTTTCTGTCCCTAACCCACTGGGGACCCTCCTCAGTGGCTGTCAATACTTCCTATTTGAGCCTGGGTTTAAAATATCGGTTCCCATGAAATGTCATAGCCTGAGCATTTGGACCATTTTTACAGAAATGGATGTAATTAAAAACTTAGGAGGGAAAGGTTAATTTCTAGTTTTCAACAGACATCAGCTGTTTGTTTATCTACTAAAACACAGCTGTCTGCACAGGGTAGATCCAACCACTACTATTTGAGATGAAAATTTGGACCAAGAAACCAAGAACATAAAAGCAAGTATACAGTGTATTCTCCCTAACAAAGGGCATTCCTCCTTGGGAAGACAACTGCATCAAGAGGCCCTGGAGCTTGGTTGGTTACTTAAACTTTCCGCCTTGGAAAGGAGCTTATAGCTTACCAACACGTACAGAAGAGTCCTGCCTTGTTGCCCACTATCACCAAAGAAGCCACAGAGGAACCTAGGAATTTAAAACGGTCACATTTAAGTCTTATAATAACAAAAAAAAAATGTTAGTGAGTTTCCTTCTCCAGTTTGCAAACTTGAACAAAAAACCTGAAACTCAGAAAAGTTAAGCTTGGGATCTAGCGAGCTAAGTGAAACAAAAAAGTTCTGTGATTTGCATTCAAGACTCCTTAAAACCATATTTCATGTTACCTAATCAAGTCTCCTGTATAACCTTGGCAAGGATTCAAAAGTCCTGGGTTGGAAATACTTTCTTCCTAGTTCAAAGGAAAGATTCACTCTTTAATGTCCAGCTGTTCAGACCGCGTACATAGTACATGAAGATTGGGAGAATTTGGCAACAGAATAAGAAAGAAATATCTTCACTATCTATATTCTCTCTCATATCTCTTTTTTTTTGTGTATGTGTGTGTCTCCATATACATAATGTAAATAGTGTTATGTGTATATTATGTACATATATGTGTGTGAATATATATATAATTTTTTACTTTCTTATGAGACAGGAATGGGAATAATTGGAATTTGCAGCTGGGTGTCTATGTCCACTTTAACCCAATCTGTTTTGTCTAACATTTCTTTGCAAAGCTCTCTAATGCATTGTTAGTCCATCTGATCTTGTCATCTGGACACTGGCAAATATTTCACATCTTACCCAGGAACTGATTGCTGTAGGGGAAGGAGATCACTATTTCCTGATTTAAACCCAGTGGCCATTTTAAGGGCAGAGAAAGATCGATGCATCTGCAATGAACTCTGCCACTTTTCTGCATGTGATGACGAATGGCGAGGAACTTAAACCTTATCCTTGGCATGTTGGAGCCCAGATACTAGACACTTCAACCTTCTCTAGGGATGAGTGAATATCAGCCTGTTCTCAGGAAGATTAACTGGTAAGATGATGGAGGGAAAGCTGCCGTTTTGTAGAAGGCTCTACTTAAACTGCCACCTACTTCCCGAGGCAGAATCTCAGATGATTTATTTCCCTGGTGCTATGATTTCTGGAAAGAATAGATATTTTATACAGGTTTAAGAGTAACGATAGTTTCTTTCTAAGACATTAATTTTGGTCACAACGTTAATGTTTACAAATTTAATATCCTTATTGACCTTTAAAGGACCAGACAATAAAGTGGAATTAGGAGACTTGAGTTCTAGGGCTCCCCATTATGAGCCATGTACTTGCGAGGAAATTCTCGATTTCTTCACCTGCTGTACAGGTGACATTATCACCTCCAGTTCCCCTCACATTAAGGGAAAACTGAAATGAGCAATATTTAAATTCTCTAATATCTCCAAGAGTCCAGTGAGAAGCACAGAATGGCTTTGCAGCCACAGAGGCCCACATTGCAACTTAGATCTGTTACTAGTCTCCTGTGTGGATGAGTTTCTAAAACCCTGTGTCCTCATCACTTGGCCTATGAAGAAGGCTAAATGTAATCTCACCCTCATAGGGAACTGCTGGTGTGCTTGTTCTAGAAAGACTCAAAGAGTTCTTGTCAACACATCCCTCTTACTCGAAGATGAGTAAACTAGGGCTTTGATTTGTAAAACACTTGACTCACATTCATTCATCTACAAATCCTCTTTGCCCATATGTACTTGTGGTGCGCACTCCCATGTAGAAGCCAGGGGTTGATGTCACGTGTCTTCCTCAGTTCTCTCTTCCTCATTTTATGAATCAGAGTCTCTCCCTAAAGCCAGAGCTCACTGTTTCACCTAAACTAAAGCTGGCCAGAAGGCCTTGAGGATCCCCTACTCCTCTTGGCCAGCTCTGGATTTACAGTGCTAGATAGAACCGTGCTTAGCATTTACACAGGTGCTGGGGATCTGAACTCAGGTCCTCATACTTGTGAGGAAAGCACTTTACCTACTGAATCATCTCCCTAGCTCAACTTAGTTATTCCAAGCAGTGTGTATACAGAGATTCAAACTTTAAATTACCACGATGCCTCAATTCTTGGGGAAGCTTTCTTTTTGTGCTTATTAGGTTTTCTGGTCCTTTATATCAGAAAGAAGGGTCATATTGCAGACTCTTTCTTGGTTGTAGAATGATGAGTTCTTCACGAGTTATCTAAGTGTCTTGTCCCTTTTTCAATTCCTGTGGCCTGCCATCTCTGTCATAGGCCCATGGCCTTTAAGTCTCCTTTCCTACTAGAGGTTGTGACAGTGGTGGCAGAATTAATTCTCTGATAGCAGCCTTGTCTCTAGAAGGGAAGCACCTTACCATGGCCAAGTGATAACCTTTGTCTTAAAACATCTCAACTCCTTTACCTGCCACAATGACACTTGCCATTGACACTTCTTCCATTCATCCCTGATTGCTCCTTCTCTGCTGGACCCCCTTGTCTAGGGCCTTGGGCTTGGTGTATCATCTTTTCCTCGCAATACCTCTTGGGCATAGTTACCATTAATACACCTGTCTTACACAGGAGTAAATGTGTCTTAGCAAGGCTGAATGCCTGTTGGAAGAAATGCAAATAAGAAAGTTTAGAGGTATTTGTTAATTCTTACTTAAATGAATGCATGCCTTTAAAATAATCTTCACATTTTACTAATTAGTAAATCAATTTATATAATTTTATAAACTGTGTTTGAGATGTCTAAATGATAAGGGACACAATGCAATCATTATTTGAGAAGAAAAGACAAGAAAACAGAACCGACTGAGCATTCAAAACAGATATTAACTAATGCTTGTCTACATTCACACTTTTAGTTTGTTTTAAAAGGTGTACTTTTCAACCAAAATCTTAACCTTACGAAAAAAAAGTATCTGTGTTTTCTGGAAGCAGAATTCTTTCTTGAGTCAAAATGTAATCAAAAGTATTTCTTTTAAAAATGTTAATTTCCAGTTGAAAAAAATATATTCTCAAGTTATACTGAGATGTGAAAGCTTGTTGTGATACGAAAAGTATACTTTCTTACAGGAAGGTAATTTAAAAAATAATCAATGTTGACTTTGTTTTCACTGTCAAGTAAGTTTATTAAAAACTATCACATATAAAAGAGCATACAGGTATTATAGCACTTGTTTTAGGTTCATTATCTTCAGAATACCTACCTTTAAAGTATGGTGCAGGCTAAAAGAATGACTCAGTTATTATTTTCATGATAATAACAACTCCCTAGAGTTCAGTGATCAGGAACTCATGAAAATGGAGTTGTTTTCATTGTGAGATTTGAGGAACATGGAAAAAGATCTCTTGTCCTGAATATCTTGTTCTTGAAATAAGAGTTTTAAGTCTGGTTATTTTCTATTAAGTAAACATCCCTACTAAGATTAATCCCTTATGTTTTTATCACACTCTTACGTCATCAATTCAGAAGCTGCTGAATATACAAGCCTGCTCTCATAGACTGTGGTTTAGTGAGCCAAGGGAAGAGTCCTAGATTATGCATTGGTTGTGGTAAGGAGATGTGTGTGTGTGTGTGTGTGTGTGTGTGTGTGTGTGTGTGTGTGCATATAGAGGCCAGAGATTGACATCATGCATCTTCTTCCATCATTCTGCATCTCATTTACTGAGGCGGTATCTCATTTGAGCTCAGAGCTCAGTGATTCAGCTAGTCTAGGTAGCCAGTTTGTCCCGGAGATGCCATCTTCACTAGGATGACAGATGGGCTGCCACGTCAGACTAGCATCCAACTAGGATGCTTGGGATCCAAACTCAGGTCCTCATCCTTGAATGACAAGGGCTTTATCCACAGAGCCAACTCACCAACCATAGAAACCTGCATTTAACAAGTGCCCACATGATTCCGATATAGGTGGTCTCTGGAACACACTTTGATAAACCTTAACTAATGGGTAATGGACAACCCTGGCTATTAGTAAAGTAGTGACAGAGAAAAAGTGAAAATAGCAATTTGTAAGTTACAGAGTCAGAATTCATTCCATTTGAAATCTAGGCTTGGTTTTTCCTTGATAGCTGGACTTACTGAACCTTATGCCTTGGTTATCACCAGATGAAATAAATGAAATAAGTATGTCTGTATTCACTGTAAAGACTCAAAAAAGAAAAGGAGAGAAAGAAAGAAGACAACAAAGAAAAAAAGAGAGAAAGTAAACAAAAGTAAAAGATTTGTTTGCAAATGGTTGTCTTAATAGCTCCAGAAGCCAGTGTTACTCTTAGAGCAGAATGTACAAATGTTCCTGAATTACATTTCTTTCTTGGGTGCCAGGCACATGGGGTTTTTGTCACAAAACACTGATATAATAAAAAGCAGGTGCCTTGTCAAGTTGCTTTCGTAATTGGGAAACTAAGAGTTGATATATATTTTGCAAAGAATGTTGACAGAATAACCCCAGTGGGTGAGCCCAGTGCCCTTCTTACGTATCAAATAAACTACTATTGAGAGGGAACGTAGCACTTCAGCATATGATAGATGAAAAATTAGGCTCATAGTACTTTTTATGACTTATGGAAAATAAATCTTTTTTTCTTTGACTGCTGCAGTGGGAAAAAAATGTGGCCAGCTCCTAAGAAGTGCTAGATCCATATGATGGAAACTAAGTTTGGGAGTTTAGAAAAAACTTTGTCAGGGTGTCAGTATGGAGAAAACAGGAAGACAGCTTCCTTTCTAACATACACCATTTCCTGGAGAGGAAATGAGAGCTTTTTTTTTTAAAGTCCTTTGTTAGCTTTGGAACAGAGAGGCATCTTTAAGTGATGGCCATATATTGTTTATACAAGCCAGGATATCATCCTTTCATAAAAATAAAATCATCAGTGCGCCTTCTTTATTTGATAATGGCCTTGGGATTAGTTGTGTGGTGCTTGTTATGTTTTGTGATCATCATGGATCTACTCAAAGCCACACAGATACTCATCTGGACAGTTTTTAAGGGTGTGCAGTTAAAACAGCACACTGCAAAATGGCTGTGCGCTCTGCTTAGAGCTGGGGCATCAGATGGCTCAGCTGTCAAAGGTGCTTGCCTGAATGCAGCGCCATGCCCCAAGCAGCAGCTAAGCCTGGGCAGTGCCCGGTATGCCAGGACCCATCTCCCTGAAGGTGTGCAGGTAAAAAAGCAGCCCTGAGCAGTGATAAAGGTGGGCATCATCTGTGAAGAGTATGGCTGTAATTTGTAAACAACAAACTTCATTTGAGGAGGGAGCCATATCATTAAAGTGACCACAATTTAGCAACCAATTTGAGAAACTGTGAGCATAGATCATAAACTACTCAAACAAGACAGAACCTGACTTTTAAATGTGATTTTTAACATCATATTTAGATATTTGCCCTATAACCCTTTAAAGGGCTTAAAATATGCTACTGCAAATAAGTAAAATGATGTCCTTTGCAACACAGTATTACACACCAGAAAGAGAACACAACAGAAAACCAGGTCCAGACTACATACCTCCAAGCTATAGATTTCCAGATACAACAGAGAATTCCACCTGGCTTGGTTACAAGAAACCAAGGCATTTTATAGAGAGCAGGGAAAATCTCTTCATGAAAACAGAAAGGGATGTGGTCTTAACATCTTTCCTTATGTTACCTAGAAGGAATGTCATGGTTCACATTTACTGTGTTTTTTCAGGAGGTCAATAATACCTTTCCCTTTCCTTCCCTCTTTTTTTTTCAGTATTACTCTAACCCTTTACACACTATAACTACATCTTTTTTATTTACCAAATCTCATATTTTAAAAATAATGCATTAAAAACATTTATTTTCTCATTTCCCAAATTTTTTCCAATTATTTGATAAATCTTACTAGAGATTTACAGAGCTGCCCCCAGACCCATACCCAAGGCAACTCAATCTCTTCATACAGTTATCTTTGTGTGTGAAGTTGACAGGCAAGAATGAAAACAAAAGAACCCATGCCTCTTGGTTTTCTGTCCAGACTAGAAAGTGAAATGGGTTACCTGGTGACATCTGGCCTCCTGATAGCCATTCTGGCAATTTCTGCAGCCCTACCACAATGATCACAGAAGGACTATTTACTGATAATCAGTCCCCACAATCATCCACTTCTCTTGAAAGAAGCTTATTTTCAATGATGCACAAGTTAATTGAACACATTCTCTGTGTTCACAAGCCATTTTGAAAAGATTAAGGAACTATTTCCATATAAAGGCCTTTATTGCTAAATCTGCTTAATAAATAAAGTTAATTCCATAAAAACACAAATGAGGACAACATTTAGAACCAGAAAGGCCATGCACAGTACTGTTAATGCCAGATACATCAAGTTTTCTGTAGGCATGCAAGAAAACCTTATTTCTCTGGAAATGTGCAGTAGTTTTCTCATGAGAGATGACATGGGCAATGTAAGCAAAGTACTCAAAAGTTCGCAAAGAAAATGTGGCTCTGTTTTTTTCTAAGGATCTACACCTTCATGTTCAACTATTTTTTGTTCTGAACCAAAAGTAGGGGGATCTTTCCAAAGGAGCAATAAAGAAGATGCAAATAAGAGGGAGAGATGTTTTCAACTTTGAGAGAGAAGGACTCTGGCAGCAGGTGACGTAGCCATCAGCCCATCAGTGAGAACGGAAGCTGCCCTCCAGAGTCAGAACCACTTGCGCTGCTGGTAACATAACTGCACTGCTTGCTGAAAGCAGGCAGCCTTATGCCAGAGCACATGCTGGGCCATAGGCTAGACTCTGAGCAGCATGCATCACTCAACCACCCTTCCTGAGATCGAAGGAGTCCCTTCTCCAACCTGATGCTTAGGAACCTAGTAATTGTCAATCAGAATTGGTTGGATTGAATTCAGCCTGAGTATGTACATAGAAAAGTCCATATCTTCATTAGACTTATATAGCAAATGTACTGTGCAAAGTGTACTACATACATCCGCACACCTATTGCCTGGTGTGTGAGGGAACACTTTGAGGGGATCTACACTGTGCAAGATATAATGTTGAGACCCAAGGGTAGAGTCTCCGAACTGACTCCTAGCCTCATAGAAATGATTAAGTGAAACATGATGGTAAATTCACTGTATGGAAGTACTTTGAATGATTGTTACTAACAAAATAATACAAGGAAGCAATTAGATCACTCAGTAATTGCTCAGAGAAGGATTTGCACGCTGGAGCATTCCGTTATGTGGCAACCAGATGGTTATACATTCTGCCCTGTTGACATCACCCTATAAAATTCACACATTATAGGAAAAGAAATCGCACCAGGAAAGTACAAATAGTAAAGAGAAAACTAGTGTTGCTGAAATGTCCGGCTAGACAGCACAAATGGGATCCAAGCTTCCCATGCTAGGGAATTTCACTGATGCCCACGTTGGGAGACCTAGCTCTAATCAACATGGGAGGAATGGAAGATTAAAAGGTAGAATGTCATAGGGAAAGGGAGCTGATTTAATTTAGGTACATCTGAAATTACCTCTGAAGCATCCACGGCCTCTGAGGCCCACATTGGCAGGGAGCCAGGAGACCTGAATCCTTGCTCTTGCTCTCTGTTACTAAGTGGCTCTATGAACTTAAGTAGATTTCCTCACTTAGCATGAAGGCATTGAACTGTTTCTGATATGAATTGTGGGTTTAAAAAATGTACAAAACATTCGAGGTCTTTCCTGAGACCTCTTAATGCATATGCTTTTATCTGTATAAACATCAATAGAATTACAAGCCCATAATTCAATGACCTCTTTATTATCATGAACATAATTAACTTGATAGGACCAGTCGGGCTGTGTCAGCAATTCCTTAATAACGTCCCTTTCAAAAGGCTCATTCCTTTGTTTTTGCAACACTTTCTCATTTTTCTGATACAGATTTTGCCTGGCACATTGTATCTTGCTTACTCTGTCCATATGTCTATCTCTACATAAAGTATAGGGGCATGCACTATGGCCTGCTCGTCTTCCCCAGGTCTTGCCTAGCACCATGAGACTCAGTCCACACTGAATGATGATAGTATTTCATTGGTGAGCAATTAATAGTATGGTTATTCCTTTTTATAAATATGGATCAAAGTGCTCTATTGAATATTTCTTTAAGCACATTCCCTTTGAAACACAGGGAGTCACTAGGTGGATCCCATTTTAATGGTTTTTCTTTCCTATCACAGCACTTTTGCTCAAAGACAGCCTGCCTTCACCCTTCTAACCTCAGATTTTTGCCCCCTTTGAAAAAGTAATAATAGTCTATGGCCATACCACTCTGAAAGCACCCAATCTCATCTGAAGAAGTAATAATGAAGCAATTAGCACTTTCTTAAAAAGTGCTGGATCCTTCTTATTTGGGGCTTCTTTGGCCAGTGTCCATGTTGTGCCTGTCCGTATGTACTTGGTGACACCATTAAAAGTGTTATTCCTTTCTTGCATTACTGTTCCCCAGCTCATCCACAATAGTAGAAAACATAATCTTTCCACTTTTCGTCCTGCAGGTGGTAACATGGAGACTTCCTAGTGTTATGAGTCCTTTAAAGAATTTTCCAGACTGGAGATTTAGCTCATTGGTTCCAGTGCTTTTCTAGCATGCGTGAAGCCTTCGGTTCCATCAGCAGCACCAAATACATACCTGAAATTCCACTATTAGAGACATGAGACAGGAGGATCAGAAGTTCAAGGTCATCCTCAGTTACATATCAATTTTGAGGCTACGTTGAGACCTTGTTTCCAAAATAATAATAATAAATGTCTACGTCTTTTTATTAGGTCTGCATGTGACTCCACTCGATCTGTGCAAGCTTTTATATTCATAGACCTTTAGATTTATTCACAAATCCTTTAATTATTTGACTATTACTAGGTTCTTGAAGTGAGACATTCTTATGGAGTAGTCCTAATAGTCCCAGAACCTGAAATCTCTGGAATAAAATTCCAAACACGAGTATGTGTACCTTAACCTCAGTAGACTTGTAGGTGACCTGAAGCTTCTTCTGTTCAACAGCACATGGGAAGAGATGGCCTCACCAGCAAGCAAGGCACATTCACTTTAAGCAAGTAAATAAGCTCTTCCATCTCCTCTCCTCTTTCTTGCTCCTTTTATTCATGAATAGCCACCACGGATCTACTTCCTGTTTCAGGGATCAAGTTCTCAGAAACACTTTGCAAATCATCAAGTTGGTACAGTGTTGATGGCAAGTAGTTCTAACTAATGATCAATATTGCTTTGAAGAAATCATCTGTAAGATCCTTTTCATTGTGCCTCAGAGCTCATGGGGCAAATGCATGAGGTGAATAAATGGGACCTTTATCTTATTTTGTTTAAAAAAATAGAAAAGAGAAGAAAAATAGTTTTGTTTTTTTTTAAAAAAAGGTAAAAGTTGTTGCAATGTTGAATACAATATTATGTTCAAATCGTATAGCCAAGGCAACTTAGAAGTCAAGTTCATTATCTTGGCTGTTATAGACAAGATTATTTAGGCTGTTTTAGAATTAAAGACAGTTTCCCCCTCTCTTGCCACCTCGGAGGCCTCACCATGTAAGTAAGGGATGGCACCATTGCCCTCTCTCTGACAGCTTGGTTCACTGGTGTTTTCCCTCATGAAAAAGGTCAATTTCAATCGAAACCATAAAGTTATTTTAGTATTTCTGCTTCCACTTTCCTCCCCTTATACACTCTGCATGTCTGCAGATGTGAACTTGTCAGAGTCCAGAAGTTCCTGAAATGTCAGCAGGAAGAAATGGCAGAGTGAAGCGTAACCATGACCTGCAGGAAATCATTAAACTGCAGGAGTGTTGTTGTGAGGAACACACTAACTTAGGACATCTTTCTCTGATGAAATCGGCCAGGCTCTTTGTTTGCCAAATGTGGGAACTTTTGTACTTGTTTTGCTCTTAGCCACAGGATAAGTCCCAAGAGAGATTCCGTTCATTCCTCATAGAGAAACAGAAGGGGAAAAAATGACTTCTTTAGTAGCTAGTTAAGATACTTGTGCTTACTCTGAGACCTGATTCTAGAAATGAACTTGGAATCTCAGCAAAAAATTGTGTCCATCTTTCAAGAACTGCAGAGCTTGGTTGGGATACCTAATCTAGCACTTATCTAGTCTGTGACGTGTGCTAAGGCATCAGTTTGAAAGAATGATTGTCGGGCTGGAGAGATGGCTCAGCGGTTGAGGCACTTGCTTCCAGTGCCTAAGGCCTCTGGTTCAATTCCCCAGACCCACATAAGCCAAACCCTGGTGCATTCTCTCTCTCTCTCTCTCTCTCTCTCTCTCTCTCTCTCTCTCTCTCTCTCTTCTCTCTCTGTATCTCTCTGCTTGAAGATGAATAAATAAATTTTTTTTAAAAGAAAGAATGATTGTCATCCAAAAGGGTCACGTTTACACTTCTGTTGCGACTAATCTTAATTTTTCAAATTTTAGTTAGCATATAGAGATTTAAGTATCATTTCTTCTGTTAATTTCAAATACAATTTGTTTTAGTTCTCATCCCACACAACCTCCCTCCTTCTGCAATTCCCCTCTCCACTCAATAATCTCCCCCTTCTGTTTTATATATCACATGCATCCTTTTGCCCTTCCCCTACCCCTCTTCCTAACTCAGCTTTTTAAAAAATGTTTTATTTATAATCAAGGAGGGAGGGAGAGAGAGAGAGAGAGAGAGAGAGAGAGAGAGAGAGAGAGAGAGAGAGAGAGAGAGAATAGGCACACCAGGGCCTCTAGCCACTGCAAATGAACTCCAGATGCATGCAACATCCCTTATCTGGCCCTACATGGGTATTGGGGAATCAAACTTGGGTTGTTAGGCTTTGCAAACAAGCACCTTAACCGCTGAGCCATTTCTCCAGCCCCTTATTATGTTTTTTATATTCACTCTTGGTTATAATTCTACCTTTATAGTATTTATTGATATTTGCCCCTATCTATACATGCTTATAGATATTACAAGCTAGAACCAGAATATCAGAGAAAGCATGTGGCTTGGATCTTACTGAGGTCACTTCACTTAATATATTTAGAAATAAGACTCCCATATGGCCCAGCTATATATAGCACTCCTGGGCATATACTCTAAGGACTCCACACTCTACAGCAGAGATATTTGCACATTCGTGTTTATTGCTATTCGATTTACAATAGCTAAGAATTGGCCAATCTAGATCCCCATTGACAGATGAATGGATAATGAAAATGTGGTGCATATACACAGTGGAATTCTCTTCAACAGCACAGAAAAATAAAATTAGGAAATTTGGAAAATGGATGGGCATGGAAAAATTATATTAAGTGAAGTGACCAATCTTTTCATCTGTTTGAAGCAAGGTTGCTGCTATAACAATGGAGCGCCTCTTATTCATGTGAAATATTCAAGCTTTCATTTCTTAATTTCCCAAGATCAATAGTCATCTACCCCTTCTCCCTGCTCCTCAAGAAATAGTTTTGAGGGGCTAGAGGGATGGTTCAGTGGTTAAAGCATTTGCCTGCAAAGCCTAATGACCTAACCCGAGTTCTGTTCCCCAGTACCCATGTAAAGCCAGATGCATAAAGTGGCACATGTGTCTGGAGTTCATTTGCAGTGGCTGGAGGTCCATGGCATGCCCATTCTCTCCCTCTCTCCTTCTCTCTCTCTCTCCTCACAGATAGATAAATATCTGCTCACAAATAGATAAATAAGTAAATTAAATAGTTTTGAGTAACAATGGCTATATGTTAATGTGAGTCCTTCCAGGAAGAACTATGTGGATCTTATTTAAGAAGATGATTTGTCCTCATTTGGGCATTAGTCCAAATTGATGAAACAGAGTTTTGCATTCGATTTGGCTTGCTTGTTTGTTTCAAGGTAGGGTCTCACTCAAGCCTAGGCTGACCTGGAACTCACTCTATGGCCCAGGGCTAGCCTCAAACTTATGGTGATCCTCCTGCCTCAACCTTCCTAATACTGAGATTAAAAGTGATGTCACAACATCCAGTTCACATTCATTTAAAAATATATTTTATTATCTGTAAGCAAAGAGAGACAAACAGAGAGATGGAGACAGAGAGAATAGGTGTGCCGGGCCTCTAGCCACTGCAAATGAAGTCCAGATGCATGTGCCACTTTGTACATCTGGCTTATGTGGGTACTAGGGAACTGAATCCAGGCTGGTTAGGCAAACTCCTTAACTGCTGAGTAATCTCTCCGGCCATTTTTCATAAATATTTTTATTTGCAAGGAGAGACAGCAAATGTTCTTGACTGCTGAGCCATCTCCCCAACCCTGCATTCATTTTTAAATTCATCTTTTATAGAAGGTGTAAAGACTTCGGGGTGGGTTGGCAATCAATCTGCCAGCTAATGTTCCCACTGTTTTCCCTGATGTATATTCACATGTGTCAACCAAAACCGGCTTGACTAAGCAGAGTGAGACGTAGCAAGAGTGTGGATGCTGGGGTATTGGATGTGCAGAATAAGAAGGAACAGAGGGACCTCAACATAAGTACTGACAGGTTCCCCAGACTAACCCCAACAATGGAGCCCTCACTACCTCACTAAAAAACAATCTACACAATGGGCAGGAAAAATTCGGCTTTGTCACGCCTTGCTCAAGGAATAGGGCCCCAGTCCAAAGCCTCACAGCTTACTTGTTCCTTGAAGTAAGTCTTCCACTGAAGACTTTTAACAAATCATCCCAGAAAAAGCATACTTAATAACAGCTTAAGGGGAAAAGGCTAAAAATCATTGGGGGTAAGGAACACATCGTAGGCTGTATTACCCCCTACCCCATATGCGCACGGAGGAGGATACCCAGGTGATTGGGGACAGGGAGAAGGAAAATGGAGATAACACACATTATTTGCTCATACATTGTATCTATTTCCTGGTTAATAAAGATTTAAAAAACAAAAATAAATTAAAAAAAATAAGTTTGATGAGATACAAATAAATACCCCAAAACCCTATGATATAAATACAGCACAATCCATGATTGCAATTTTGTCTTCATGGATTATTCCTTTTGATAATAAATATTTGACTTTAAAAAAAAGAAATAAATTATCTGAAGTAAGAAGACTACAGGGCTGAAGAGATGGCTTAGCACTTAAGGTGTTTGCCTGTAATGCAGAAGGACCAGAGTTCAATTCCCCAGCACCCATATAAAGCCAGATGCACAAGAAGGCGCATGTGTCTGGAGTTCATTTGCAGTGGCTGGAGGCCCGGTGTACCCATTCTCTCTCTCTGTCTGACCCTCTCTCTCTCTCTCTCTCTCTCTCTCTCTCTCTCTCTCTCTCTCTCTTCAAATAAATAAATAAAAATATTTAAAAAAAGAAAACTACACCCATCAGACTTGAGTCTGGTAGCAACAGGAAATGAGAAAAGCAAAGTGGACTAAATGGCATGCAGGCTTCTGTGTCTCTGGTAATAGAAGAAGTAGGTGGTCCCAAGGAGACACTAACTGTCTGACACCCACTTTCTTTCTCTTCATGTGGCTTCTGTGTAGTGGGAGGAGATGGCTAGTGGAAGTTGGGTCCAGTCAGGAAGAGAGAAATCAGGAAATACCCCCTTTTAGGAACTTCCAAAAAGTGGCACTTAGCATTTGCCTATGAATCTTAGTCACATGCTCACCCCTTATTTCAGGAGTGTTACCTGTATGCTCAATAGTTTTGTGACCCAGACATCAGGGCTAGTATGACTCCTAAAGAAGGAAAGCTGGACATTGCTCTCCCCTCCATGATTTTGCCAGGGTTCACCTCGATTTGCAGGTAGGCAGTTCATCTCTCGATGGATGTGATGGACTTTTCTCCTCAGTGTGTTCACAGCTTATGTAGGTTTGCTTTTCAATGCCAGGCAGCACTCCACAAGAGCCCGTAAGTCCAGGAGGCAATACGCAAATGGTGTGAAACAGCAACCCGATTTTCCCCCTGTCATTGAGTGGACCATGCTATGTGGAAAACAGTAAGGAAACTGGTGGTGTTTAGCTAGAAATTTTCTTCTAAGAAAGCAGACAAGATGCTCCAAGCTATTCTGAACACCCCTGGCTGGTGGATAAAGCATCCCAGATCAGTGGTCTACAGCACTATGGAAAGAGGCATTTCTGATGCTCAGAGAAGTCCCAGGGTGAGTGAGCTTTTCTGGCAGACCTTCTTTCAGGAAAAGAGCTAAGGCAGGCACTTAGCTTCCTCACAAGCCTTCCTAGCTCTAGGCTTTGACCTTGGCAGTTCCTCCACATGCCCATTGGTGAACTGTTTAAACACAAAATAGAGCTCGTAACTTTTCAGTCTAATCTGTTCAATGCTAACCCATCACCTTACCTGGTGTTTGCTTACCTACTAAGTGAGTCTCCACATAAAACCCCTTTTTTTCTGTGAATGTGTCAAGTTTCTGACCCTTATAAAAGGTTACTCATGACCCTTCTGGCATATTCTCTTCATACTCACTTTCACACGCCACTGTGCACAACCTCAACCCTTGCTTATTCTCTGAGGTTGTTAGTTCCATCTTTCAAAAGCCAAACCTTAGGACTTCTGACTTGACCCTTCACCCAACACTTAGTACAATTGCTTGTCTAATATCCATTGAGATGAGGTGTGCCAGCAGGGTCTGGTATTCTCCATCTTGGCACAATGCCAGGTACAGGGTAAGCGAGTGATAATAGACCATGTTGAGTGTTCTAGAGATGAGGATGAGGGGGGAGCGATCAAGGTAAGAGAAATGGCAAGTGGAAAACAAGTAAAAGATTATCTTTTGCAATGGTCCTTTTATATTCTTTAGAGAGTGGCAGGGTTGAAGCCTGTGACATAATTGTGTCTCTTATTGACTTGGAGTTCCGCCCAGCCCCCAAAGAGTCAGGGCAACTGGTGGAGTGAAACTTGAAATACTAGCTATGTTAATGGAGGTCAGGATAGCTGAAACTGAATTTACAACTTTAAAACTTGACCCAGATTTACTTTCTATTATTCAAAATTAGTTAGGTTGATGGAGGGACAAGGAGCTTTTTGGTATATTCACTCCTGCTAATGTGTCCCTAAACATAAATCTTGTTTGGTTTTTATTATCTATTTGGCAGAATGCAAAGTGAACTTCAGGCAGTCAGTACCATGTTGGGTCTTCATCACACTGAGAGCAGAATTTGCATAGCTTGGGCTTCCAGAGCCCACGTGACTAGGAGCTGGCTGCCCATCTCTGCTTTTTCTTGGAGGAATTTTTACAGGCACTTGAATAAATACCTACCCTCAGATATCTACTGTTATTTGCTTCCTGCTGTTTAACATTCCCCATTTATAGGAGAGATATGAAATACCAGAGCCATAAGTATACCACGCTGATTGACGTTCACACACAGGCATACCGGATGCTATTGGAAAAGAAGGAGGGGTTGGGAGATAGGAGGAAGGGTCACTGGGGCTCTGTGGACAGCCAGTCTAGATGGAAACTAATAAGTTTCAAATACAGTGCGAGCATCTGTCTCAAGAAAATGAGATGGAAGAGAGATGGAGGAGGACCACTGGCTCATGGGACACGTGCATCTGTACACACGTGTGTGTGTGTGTGTATGTGTGTGTGTGTGTGTGTGTGTGTGTGTGTGTGTGTGTGTGTGTGTGCACATGCACAAAAGAAAACAGCACCACCACAGGATTAGGAAAGGAATGAGTGAAGAAGAAACAATGGGCAAGTTTTGCGAAAGGAAAGATCAAGAGTCTTCACATGCACAGTAGGTAGAGGCTAACCCCTATTTAACATTTGATTTACATAGGAATGATTCTTTGTTTCAGTAGCATCATTTTCTGAAGTAGATTTGACATGCCAAAACTTTGCTAGAATTAAAATCACCCCCATAACTGAGATAAAATATTTATTGTCCTAAATGATTGTGAAAGCACTGAACCACCTCGCTGTTCCCACCCTTTTTGTTTGAAAAGACATGGAGTTGCTAATATCTTGTGTGCAAAGCATGAACTAATGACGGTGGCTTTTTACTCACATTTACATTTTACTTACATCTAAACTATTAATTGGCCAATTTATAAATTTATTGATTGATTGATCTGAGAGTGACAGAAAGGATGGGTAGGCACGCCCAGCTTTCCTGCCACTGCAAATGAACATCAAATGAACAAACTGGTGCATACATCTGGCTTTACGTGGGCACTGGGGAATCAAACCCAGGCTGTTAGGCTTTGCAAGCAAGTGCCTTTAACCACTGAGCCATTGCTCCATCCCCCTTAATTGGTGGATGTTGTAATGTTCAGTCTGTTCATCTTTGTTACAGGTGTATTTATACAGTGTAAAATTGTGCATTTTTAAAAGAGGTAGATGATCAGAGAGGCTTACTCTCTTGACCCATATGTTAGTGTTTTGGTTCTCTAAGCGAAACCCTCTGGCATAATTATCATTAACCCATTTACTTTAGGGACTAAGGGAGAGAGAGAGAACATTAACTCTTTTGTGATTTATTGTAACCAGTCAGAAAGGAAGTAGCAAATAGTGTAGTGGATCAGTAATCAGGGTATCATTTTGAGAGAGTCCCCTGGCAGCCCATTTTTAAGTCTACATATTTGATTCTCTCCTTTTTTCCAAGTTGCTTGGATTTATTCCCATGTTGGTGGTTCTAAACCATGCATGTAGTCCTGAGGGATTAATCAGTGTGAGCTCTGCCTCTTTTTTTAATGTTTAAAAATATTTCCAAATACTGGGTGTTTGGTGGGAGCAATTAATTGGTGTTTTCTCAGGGAAGCAGACCGCCCAAAAGATACTGAAAGCCCATACTTAGTTACCTTTTTTTGTATGAATGCCTCCACCCTGGAAGCCCCTTCTGAGAGCCTTCTACTTACTTGACCACTTGCTCTTTTCTGGTGTTCATGGACAAAGAGTTACATCCTTCCCTGGAGCCCCAGGAACTGGAGCATTAAAAAGTAAGAGCACTGGGGAATGCAATACAGGAAAGTCAATCTCTCTCTCTCTCTCTCTCTCTCTCTCTCTCTCTCTCTCACACACACACACACACACACACACACACACACACACAGCAAGTGCTCTACTACTGACCTACGCATCCCCAGGAAGACTGGTTTTGTCCCTTCACATTTGAATGCATGGATGGTCAGCAGCCTGTTCTGTGGCTCTTCCGGAGGTCAGGTTAAGTAGGGAGAAGCCTTTTCACTGGAAGAAGATGTGAGGCAGAAGGACCAGGTGGATGTAGCTTAGATGGTGACACTGCCGAGAATATTTATCTCTTCTGATTTCATTTTGTCCATTCAGAAACAAGCAGGAAGAAAAAAAAACAACATAAGCTTAGAATCTGAATATTAAGAAAAAAAATCATAAGTAAGCTCAGTGTCTGACCATTTAAATTGGTTATATATATATCATATATGATTATTAGAAATATTTAATCATTTCAACCTAAATCTACAGCTGCCCCTCTTTGGCAGTGTCCCTGTAAATGTCAGAGGAAGACAAGGTTACCCAGCAGGGAGAGATCTGAGCTGAACCTGGGGGGCTTCAGAGCTCCCCCTCCTGACTTTTTTTCCTGACAATAAAGGGAGGGAGCCGAGCCAATGGACTCAGCCCTCCAGCAACATTCTCCCTCCACCCCACAGGAATGTCACATTTAGCTCTTGTGCCTTTGGCTAATAAAGAAGAGACACATTTAGCTTCTGTGAACAGAAGAAAGCAACATTTCCAAATGTGATTCTTTGAAAACCGTGTGGATTTTCTAGATTTTTATTTCATCCAACTCTAGTTGTCAAGGAAAGAGAACAAATGACTTAATTTAACAAATGCATTCTCTCCTTGCAGAAAAGTTGCTTTGCGTTAAGGTGGCTTCTTGTTTGCTCTGACAAAATAAAACAGAAAATCAGCTGCTGTGTTCAAACAGGGGAGAGAGCCAAGCTACATAATTTGAGTCCCTTGCTGCTCCTTTTCTAATTTATCTGGAAAATTCCTTAATCTTACTTTTATTATTCAGACCTAGACTGCAAGGAAGTGTAGACAGTTTTATCAATTCTATCAGGGACTGAATTGACACATTAATAAAACGGCCCAATTGGCCTAGTTAATTGCCACCTCCTTCTCCCACACTGACATCCCAGCCTTCAATTCAATTCAGTTCAATTCAATTTTTTTCACATGAATTTATTGTACTCACCACTGAGCCTCAGCCTTTCTTTGATTTCTGCTGCTAACATTTTTTTGGGGGTGTTGCTTCTTATTCTGAAGCCACTTTGAGATTGTTAGCCTCCTGATGGATGGACCTATGCTTTTTCCACACAGACAAGAACAGGATAAAAGGATGGGTCTATAAAAAAACGGGAAGTCAGGATGCTCAGTGCTGAGGGTGCTCTTCCTTCTGGAGACATAGCCAGAGTGAGAGTTGTAGAAAGGAGCACAGGAAAGAGTGAAAAGCCACATGGACTCTACTTGTTGTGTGGCTTTTTTCTTAAAGTGCATGTCAAAGTAGATCACAAATGGGAAGACTGGTTCAAATGAATGTGCAAGTCAAGCCTATGTGGTTTCCATCTTCTGTGAAGTGGGTAAAGGACAAGGAGATTTGCTCTTCAAAGAGAAATTTCCATTTGGTTGTGAGGGAGAATGCTTCATTTGGAATCGGTGAATATGTTGCTGTTCTGCATATGTCCCAGAAAATACAATTTGTCTTTCAGAATCTCACAGGGTTAGCTATTTTATTAGTTTCTTCTTGCTTCTGGATCTAAAGATGTTATACAAATAGGATAGCTCACAAAGATCTATCTGCGTGTCTTTAACATGGTGTTCTGCCAAGTGAATATTACAGACTGATCAAATTTTACAGTGTCTTTCTAGCTGAGGAAACACAATGCCCTGGGATTTCCATTCTCCTGACATCATACTTAATCAATGGGAAATGGTCAGAAGCGGAGAATGAATGAAATGGCTTCTGAACCACTTACCTGGTTATTAATGGTGCATATCCCACTGGTTCCCAGAGTTCACTTCTTGTAAGTGGGTCTTAACACATCTGCTCCACCAGAATTTCTATTTCAAAAATGATTCACTTTGGATGCAGACAGAGCAGGATCAGATGGCCTCCTGAAACATGCCAGACAAAGCCTCCATGACTCACAGTCACCAGCTAATGTCCAGTTGCTGCTGATCACTCATGTTAGCATATGTCCCAAGCAGCTTTCACGGGGTGGATGCCCTGTCTGCCTTTCATAGACAGTCTTTCTCTGCCTTCCGCTAATTAGATGGCTAAGTGTAGCTAGAGAGATCCTTCTAATAGAAAATATTTTGAAAGCAGTTTTCTTTGAATAGTCTGTTTCTTTAAAAAAATTTAGCCAGAAAATCTTTGGGTGAAAAGACAGGAGCATGGGCTGGAGAGATAGCTTAGTGGTCAAGGTGTTTACCTGCAAGGCAGAAGCAGAAGGACCCAAGTTTGATTCCCCGGTACTCACGAAAAGCCAGATGCACATGGTGACACATGTGTCTGGAGTTCATTTGCAGTGGCAGGAGGCCCTGGCGTGACCATTCTCTCTCTCCTCCCTCTCAAATAAATTATATATATATATATATATATATATATATATATATATATATATATATATAAAGACAAGAGCATGATCAGAAAAATCACAGCATACTCCATCATCTGTCTACTGTTCCTAGACTCATAGATTCTTAAAGTTGCAAGAATTCATAGAGTTCTTTTAAAAAACATTTTATTGACAATTTTGATACATGCATACAATGTATTTTTATCAAATCCCCTCTCATTAACTTTCATTGACCCCCTTCCACTGAATCCTTTCTTCCTAAATAGTCCCTTAGCTATGTGGGTGTCTTTTTTCTTCTTTTTTTTTATTAAATAGAAACTCTGTGTATACAAGTTTTGGGTCAATGCCGCCACTTTACTTTGATGTCATTTATGAGTGTGTGTATCCCACTGAGTTTAATTCAGATTGCCAATATGAGTTTGGGCGGGAGATTATTTACCAGATCAGAGCCAACCAGTGACTACACCCTTCCACTCTTCCAGTAACCATTAACCATTGACAATAACTGCTGAGGGAAAAATTCCCTCTCTTGTCATCCATGATGGAACTTTGGTGGGCCTGATATTGTGGAGGTCTTGTGCAGGTCATGATACTCTCAGTGAGGTCTTTGTGCCTTTAGAAAATCTATGTCCCAGTGACAGGATCCATCTTTCTTGGTCCCATTTTAGAAATAGCTCTGTCACAATACTGGCACAGGCCAGAGTACAACCTTTGGAAAGGCATTTGCCTCTTTTGTTGAGACAGTCTCTCACTATCCTGAGCTTACCAATGACATTAGACTGGCTAGTCACTGAGCTCCAGAGAACCTTCAGTCTCTGCTTCCCCAACACTGGGATTAGAGGTGTTCACCCCCACAACTGGCCTTTTTGCATGAGTTCTGGGGATTGAATTCAGATACTCATGCTTGTAAGGCAAGTGCTCTACTGACTGAGCTACCTCTCTATCCCCAACAATGTCCCTTTTTATTATGAAAATCTCCAGAGGGGACACTAAGGACCTGTTCTGGGAAGACTGGCAGTGTTATTATACATACATTCCTTTTGTCAAATGTGAGAGAAGACTTACCCTGCCCAGAAATATGTGGCTCTCTAACTTCATTACCACACTCCTGGTTTAGTGGCCCAGCCTGTTCCTTAGCCAGCCTTGACCTTTGGTTTTAGAACTTCAACCTTCCTCCTAGTTTAGTCATGGGATGGACAACTGCAACAGGCTTCCCGCTCTCTTAGTGACTGAGACTTGTGGGAGAAGACTGTAGATACTGCCCAGACAGGCAGCCTTCCATGTAGAAATTCTTTCCAGAACAGTCCCACCCACTTCCCTTCTGGGTGGGCTTCAACAATACCACAGATGGAACTCACAAGCCCCTGTTAACGCAGCCCATTCTCCAAGTCTGGGCTCTTCTAACTCAAGTGTTGGTCATAGAGACAAGACCTTGGGTCTGCATCCGGTTAGCTGAACCCTCTTTTCATATAGTAGATCTTCAACTAATTCCACTCAAGCTTTCCCTGGGGGCGTTTCTTTTATTGCCAGATAGCTGCAGCCCTTTACATCTTTCTCATATAACAGTAATCCCGGCTCCCTCCCCATGCAGAAGAGCAGGTCCCCTAGACCCTGGTAAGAGAGAATACATAAAACAGAACACCATGTGCCAGTACAGTAGGACAGGACCACACTATAGAAAGGCAACTCAATGCAGCCTCAGATAAGGTGGTTATTTGGGCAGCAACGTCATATGATCAGTTGGGACTGAGACAGTCAAACTCCCTTGTGTCCCATTGTCTGCTTCAGAATAGGCTCTAATATTGATGACTTGAGTAAAATTAAATCTTTGAATCCCCTGTTAGATTGTCCTTCTGTAATACTGTTCATCTTGCACAATTGATATTTTATGTCCAAGTAAAAGGAGTTAACATTTAAACTGCTAAATGTCATTGTTTTAGGGCTGGTTCAATGCTAATTTGGAGAGATCATATTGATCTTGATTATATATCCTCAAATAATTTTACATTGCTCCTAGCTCTGTATCAATGGCAAATTTATTAACCTTGCTTTTACAAACTTTACAAAGTCATCAACACGAATTATTAAACAAGCAGAGGAAAGGTCAATTTTGTGCCATAACCTCAAAGCTTACGGGCTGTTGTTCTTCTCTAAATCAACTATAGGTAGGAATAGATAACTCATTATACATTTTAACAAGGTGGTCGCAAGCTCGTAGATTCTGTGGTTAAGCAATGGCCTTGGACACGTTTTTTAAACTTTCTCCTTATCAGATCTCAAACCAGCAACAATATCTAAGTTTTAGTGCTCTTGAGTACATTTGTGGGGTAGTGCCTGTGAGGTAGGGATAGGCTGTCTTTCCTTGAGGATGGCCTCAGATGTCTTCCCCTATTTCTCTTCCACCTTATTTCCCTAAGACAGACTCTCTCACTGAATCTAGATCTCCACATGGTGTTTGTTTAGTTACACTGGCTGACCAGGGAGCTCCAGGGATCCTTCTGTCTCTTCCTGCCTCAGCGCTGCGATTACAGGCACACACAGCTATGCGTGACTCATTCTATGGGTCCTGGGGATCAAACTCTGGTCCCTACACTTGCACAATAAGTGCTTTTACCCTCTGAACCATTTCCCTGACCCCCTATTTCCTCTTTCGATGGATCTTTTCTGAATGAAGAACTCACTTCTCACAGTTGCAATCAGATCTAAGCAACCAAAGCTAAATAGCCAGGAAACACGACAGCATAGACCGAAGTTCCTGGAGCTTATGTGACATGTCAACAGAATGGATGTGAGGAAACATGACAGGAGTCCGTGAATCTATGGAGAGGAAACAGATTTCTTGTCACACAGTAACCAGTTGTGCTGCAATTGCAAAGCTGAGATTTTCAATTATCTAAAATTCGTCACAGTGGTAAGAGATTACTTTTCTTTCTTGTCTACCCCACAATAACATTTCAGCTTATTTCAGATTTCAATGGAGAATTTAAAACATCCATCTTAAATGAGGTTTTAGAAGCCTAGATTCTCTTAGGAGTAACTTCTTGGTAATTAAAAACATTAAGACAATATAGAAAAAATTTATAAGTAGTAAATTATAAGCACAGAACTTGTGCTATACAAAATGACTACTCGTTTTTTAAAAAATAAGAAGACTGAATTAGGTTCTTTTGGCTTTAATCGGATAATGGAAATCCATTTTATATGCATTACCAAACTCTCGTCAAATCATTCCTCAGGGCAGCAAGAGGGAAATCACCGCGTGTATTAAACTAGATATGTCAGGAGAATAATGGTGCCGAGGTGGTCATTTCCATGAGTGGAACCAGATGTGGAAGAAAAAAAAATGTCCAGTGCCTAGCTCTGAACTAGCCTTCTCTGCTGATAGGATGTGACTGGATTCCAGGAATGTTTGATCAGTTGTCGCTCTGGAGCTCTTTGTGTGTTTGCATCTTCAACTTGTTTGCTTAGTAGGTTCTTTTTTCTATCGTTGAACAAAGGCACAGCATCTCCGAGCTCTCTGACTGGCCCTGTGAATGCTTTCTCATAACATTTCCTGTGACACTTCTCAGCCATTTCATCTGTGCTTTCCCCTTCTTCCCACACTCTGTGTTCACCACCACTTTGCCAGTATAGTCCCCTCCCATGCACAGTTTCACGGAGCTCCTGTACTCCCCCGAGCTCAGAGCATCTCAAACTACCACCCACATTTTTGCTGTGCATTACTGAGAAAAAAATGACTTCCTCAAAAAGGGCATAGAGTTCATGTCAAGGACTTAATATTTTTGAGAGCATTTTCTTCTGTGAAGTCTCTTCAATCCTGCTTATTGCATTTGCCATAAGAATTAGCTCGTGTGTGTCTCTGCTTGTGCGATCCCTACATCCCACAACCATTTGTCCCTGTTGACTGGTTTTCCCATCAGAAGTTCTTAATTATGAATCAATAAAATAGGCTCTGCAGTTACACCTGGGGAAAGTAATGTCTGCCCAGGTATCTCTCCATCATTCATAAGAGAATGGAGGCAGGGGAAGCCCACTGTCTTCATGATTCCAGTCAAAGCCGATTTTAAAATCTGAATTGAGAAGATCATGGAAAAGAAAAAAAAAATAAAGTTTTAAACATGGGCTTGCTTCTAAGCACACATTTGACAACTTCTCACATTTCTTTTACTAAACCCAGGAGTTCTCAGACAATAAGGCCTGGTTTCATCACTTTTCATCAAAGATTAAATAGCAGGCTGTTGTGAGGAAGACTCTGGGCACTCTGATTTTTTTTTTTGCCAAGTCAGATTCATAAGAGAGACATCGCCATTTAACCAGAGACCAGGGAGAGCTCTGTCACATGAATGCCAGGCAAAATGCCAGCCAAAATTAATCAGAATGCACTGTACTGGAGTCAGGAGCAAACATGTCTCCTGGAAGCTTGCTCCTCAGGCTGGTGTGAAAATGGTGTGAAAGGAGGGCCACTCCTTTAGAAACTTCTTTAGGAGGTTGCTCAGTGAGTAGTGCTCACCATGGGCCTAAGGAACCAAGTCCAGATGCCCAGCATGCATGTGAATGCAGGTTGTGGTGGTGCATATACCTGCAATCCCAGCTCTGGGGAGGTGGAGACAGGAGGGTTCCTGGGGCTTACTGGTTAGCTAGTATAGCCAAATTGGTAATCTCCAGGTTGGATGAAAGGGCCTATCTCCAAAAATAAGTCACCTGACAGACACATCTGGCAAACCACGTATGCATGCACACATGGTTCAGCCATACATGTGCAAGCAGGCATTAAATGTATACTCACACCTCCCAAGTTCGCTGTACACATATACACATACGGATAAAATTTTGGTTAAGTGAAACTGGGAGTTCAAGCATTTATTTTCCAAGCTACTTAGAATAGCAGTGCTTCCTTGCACAAAACCACTTTCTTCCCCTCATTCCTTTGTTTATGCGTGCATCCATTTAAAATACAAATATTTCCAGAGCACCTACTGCATATCAATGAAATAGCTACTGCATTGTTTCAACATAGTGAATTGGTTAATTTGAAAGTCTGAAAATAACAGCAGCCTGGAATCTGTATTTGATGGATAGTGGTGGTTTTTGTTAACTGCTTAGCATCGGCCACATTTTCTATGCTATCTCATGGGCCTTATCTTGGGCTACCTGGAAGGAAGGAGTGGAAGAGGCAGTAAGGAGGTGCAGGAGTAGCAAGAGCACAGAGGTTGGGAAGCCCCTCCAGGGACTCTGATGAACTTTTCCCACCAGAGAAGTAGGAGGAATGAATCACACTTGAGTAGCCAGGAAGCCTCTAGACATGGTTTACACTTTTTAAACCACCGTTTGAATTCTGCGTGTGCTGTTTCTTTGAGTCTGGCAGCGTTTATCTAATGGTATTGTGACATTTGTTCTCAGTGTCCTCTGTGAAGTCCGTTGTTAGGGGGTCAAGCTCTGAAGCCCGGTACAGGGTTTAGACTCACTGACTGTAGGACCGTGAGGAAGTGACCCCAAGCTATGCATCTGTTTCTGTTTGTCATCTGTCAATGAGGATCATGGCAGGCAGCTCCTACAGAGAGGAGTCGAATGAGAGGATGCATATGAGTTCCTTAGTGTGGTACCTAACATTAGCCCTTCTTTGCACTTTTGTAGTTCAGCTTAGTGCATGTCTTCTTTTCAGGGACTCCACAAGGTACCTGGGTTGTCCTGTGATTTGATAGACAATTTGTAAAAGCTAATATGTAATTAATTTAGGAGCAAAACCCAATCATGCACTATTGTTTTAGAGTTTCCCCTAGTGTGCAGGCTTATTAAAGAAAGAAAAGTAAACCTTGCTGTCTATGAGAAAGAAGGAATTTGTGAGTTCACATATCTAGGCTTCTCAGTCGATAATGTATACTTGATTCATGGGCCCCATTGAAGGTTCTAATCCTGTGGGTCTGGGAAGAGGCGAAGGTTCTTTTCTGTGTATGTTTGGACATGTGTTCGTGTGTGTGTGTGTGTGTGTGTGTGTGTGTGTGTGTGTGTGTGTGTAAGCCAGAGGTTGACATTGCATACCTTCCTACACTTGATTTTAGCCAAAAGGTCAAGAAGCAATGACATTGCATGTCTTCCTCAGTCACTCTCCCCAGGGTCACTCACTGAACTTATCCACCAGTTTGACCACACTAGCTGTCCAGGAAACCCAAGGGATCCTCCCGTCTCTGCTTCTCCAGGAGTGGGATTACTGGAATGTCATATACCAGGCTTTTTATGTGGGTGCTGAAGATCCACCCACAGGCCCAAGCATTTGCAGGCAAGCACATTACTGACTGAGCCATCTCCTCAGTCCTGGGCATCCTTATTTCTAACAAGCTTTCAGGTGATACCTGCACTGGGCATGAGGACATGATGCTTTATGGTTATATATTACACTATATGTTACACTTACAGTGTGCTTCTTCCAGATTAGAGCACACAGTGAAACACACACAAGATATGAAGGTGAGAAATACATAAAAACCAAGATCATAAGATCTACAGGGCACAGTAAGTGAAGCATCTACAAGGTTCTAAAGGCCAAGTGTAGCTTTCGAACGTTTATTCAAGTTGGAGAAATATGGAGCACTAGCATATAAATCACCGGACAATCTTATTCAATCCATCTTCTCATTTGGCAGACCTGAGGGGTGCGTTTCCCACACATTCCCAGGTGACATCAGCCCTGCTGCTCTGCCGCCATAGACTGATCTGCACAACAGACCACTGCCATTGACAAGCGCAGGCATGCAGCTAGTCAGCAGGAATTTCCATGACCAGGGCTTGGCTTTTAAGAAAGTGGACAAACCTCCTCCAAGAACAGTGCCCTCCCCTGCTGGCACCTGTGAAAACAGATTGGAAACAGGGGGCCAAGGGAGAAACCTGTGGTGTGACCTGCACAGCACACCATACCCCACCACACATGGGCTGGGAGAAAGCACCCTGCTTTCACATGTCACTCCTTGGCTACAAGACCGCTATCTTCAAAGTCCCATTCATTCTGACAACCGTGTGTAACCAGAAGTGCCCAGGGTTGTTGGACGATGGGATGAAGGGCGGTAGGTCTTCCCTGGGCTTTGACACTACAATGCAGAGCAGCTCAGCTGAGAGCAGTCCCACTCCAAGGACCACGTCTCACCAAGCACGTCACTTCTTTGATTTCACTAAATCAGGCACCCAGTCTCCTTGTGGCTGAATTAGGATGGCATGTGGTCCAACAATACAAAAGAAATTGAGGGGGAGACTCTAGGTCTCCAAATTTCTTCTTATAACAATTGCTCTAGAGGAGACAGAGATTTGACACTAAACCTTACTCAAATGAAAATATTGAAAATAAAACTTTTTAAAAATTAGTGTATTTTGAACACAGAAAAATCATAGAAATAGTGGACAAATATAGGAGCAATGACTATTCTCTGTCCCTTGCATTCCATCTGGAATTTGAACTTTGACCCAAGCTCTGAATTATAAAGTGCTGAAATCATCTACTTTACCATTGGGGGTGAATTTCTTCCTAATGTTGCTCCTTAGGGCTTTGCTAGACTGGGCCCAGTGACAAGATATGTAGAGCTATCCCAAGAGCTCCATCATCTGAGGGCAAAGCCAAGGGAGCAGTCCCTGCCTGCTCAGCAGAGTACACATGTCAACTTCTAGTTTCCACAGATTCCAGCTTTCCCCACCCCTCCCACCTTGGATGGCTCTAAAGACAGACCCGTAGGTTTAGGTTTAAGTCCTATATCTGATGCTAGCAGTATGGCAGATACAATATAATAGTAAAAAAAATTACTAGGTTATAGAAGCAGAGAAAATAATATAAGAATGCAAAGTTAGGGAAGAAAGCTAATTAAACCCTATAATTTGTTTAATTGTTATTATATTCCAAAAATTGCTAGAAAAAATAAAGTTAGCTAGTGAAAAATTTAAAGTTATGGTCTTGGTAAATATAAGCAGATATTCAAATATAAAGCTTCTTTGGAAAAGATAAATGAGAACAAAAGCTTTCAGTTTTCTACTTGTATACAATCATAATTAAATATGATCTAATGAAGGGTAAGAAGATCCTAAACCCATTCCTTTTCCAGCAAGAGGAAATATCTTGGAACAGGAATATGCTGAGATGGAAAGAAGGCTATATTGCAGTTAGACCTGGGTTTGAATCCAGTTCTATTGTCTTATTAGTGCTATGGCTTGAGGCAAGCTACTTAACCACTTTGAATTTAAGATTGCTTATCTATCAAATAAAAGTAATGATACCTGCATAAGGGTGCTATTATAGGAATTACCAGAAAATGCTAACCACTGTCTATATTTTAGAAAATACTAGTTGAAGTAAACCAATTTCTATCAGAAATACACTGCTTTTGTGGTGTAGTTCTGAGGAAGAAATCATGTCAATCAGAAGGAAGTTTGGTTTATGGGGAAGGAAACCAAGAGATGGAGGAAACCTGTCGATTGAGAAGTGCCTAGCAACCTGCCTGGCATCCCATAGGCTTTGGCAGACATTGGTTGAATGCATAAGGCACTGGACTGGGGACATGCAGAATTTCATATAGTTGCTTTTTTTTTTCTTTCCTGAGATCCATTATCTGGATGCTTATAGACTATCACACTTTCCAAAGTGCTTTTACACCTATTAAATCAAATAAATGGTCTCAAACTTGGGAGGTAGGTAAAGACGACCTTAGCTTCTATTTTGCCTGAATGGAAAATTTAAGTACACAGAGAAATAATAAGAAACTTAAAAGGAAAAAAAAGTTAAATCCCAAGCCTTCTAAACTCTGATCAGCATAATACTCATCTATTTTCTCTTTTCCCAATACACATTGGGATAAAGGTCATTCTAAACACTAAAGAGAGCATGTAGGAGATAGAACACATAAAACTGACCTGGAGAAATTTACAGTATATGGGAATGACTCAATAATTCAACAAAATTAAAGAGTGCTTTCTTGCAATGAGATAAGAAAGACAGATGAAAGACAGATGTGGAAATAATCAGAGATTATACCTTCTATCAAAGTGTCCTTTTCTGAATACCTTAACCCTGTTTCTTTCAGTGTGGTTCTGCTGGTCACTAATGCTCATTAACATATGTCACCAGTGAGGCCACTGTGGTTAAGTTCTGGTTTTAATCACAGTTTCTCTATATGGTGTCAGCTCTATCTTGATACTTGATACTTGGTGAAAAGTTTTATTATTTTTATATATCTTTTGTCTCATTCCCACATAATATGTTGTAAACAATCGAAAGTGGGTGGCAGGGCAAGGAGAGAAGAGAGGAAAGGAAGGTTTTCCTAGTAATGGAAGTGTTACTTGGTTACTACAGTATTTATATAAAATGCACTAGTTGATGTTTGAGTCAGTCTAGCTACGTTGTCATCTGGAGATTGGTCACCTCCGAATTACTCCCAAATAGATGTAGCATAACAGGGATAAGATAGTGACTAAGCAGCTTCTGCCTTAAAGAACCCCAAAGCCTGGGCTGGAGAGATGGCTCAGAGGTTAAGGCACTCACCTCCAGTGCCTAAGGCCCCGGGTTCAATTCCGAAGGACCCACATAAGCCAGACCCACAAGGTGCTCTCTCTCTCTCTCTCTTTCTCTCTCTCTCATTTTATATCTCTGCTTGAAAATGAATAAATAAAATATTTTTAAAAAGAACCCCAAAGCCCAACCACAAGGGTCATAGATTTCCTCATGGGACATCTGCCTTTTAGGGCAAAATTTTAATACAGACTGTAAGCACTAGGTAGTATGCTTGCAGAACATTTTACTACAAAAGTTGTGACTTAAAACAATGTCAACATTAATTTTGCCCCTCAGGCATGGGTAGGCTTCAATTTGGCTTCTGATGGAGCAGGCCAGGAACTAGAGTCATTAAGGGTCTCACACACACACTCATGTTTGGTAGTTGATGTTGCCTGTTGAACAAGACTTATTCTAGATGTCATCCAGAATACTGACCTGTGTCATCTCTCTGTGTCTTGGGCTTCTTCACCACATGTCTGCTGTATTCGAGGTATGAGCCTTCCAACAGAAAGAGCCAAGTGGAAGATATGTCCTTTCTATAAATTGGCCTTAGAAGTTACACAGTGCCCCTTGCACTCTACTCTGTTGGTCAGGGAAACCCTTGCCCATGCCTCTTATTGGAGGGGAGGAAAGAGACATGGCCACTTTGGGGAGTCAAGTGCCCAAATCACACTCACAGAAGGACATGTGAAATAAAGGGATTGGCTGCTGTCCTTTAGAAAAATAATGCATGACACATTCTTGCAGCAGTCTTAGTTTTGTGTCTTTTGTGTCACTGCCACCCACATGAGGGGTTCTTCTATTTCTGCCTCAGGTACCTCTGTCTCTTCACTTTTCCCTTGCTTAGTATTATTCCAAAAGACTAACCCAAAACCTGATTCCTCAGTCGTCAACTCCTCGTTTCAGATGGACCTTGGAGATTGCCTGGGATTACAATGTCTGCCTTTCCCTACTTTCTTGTTCTGAATTATGGTCATGCCTGGATCCCCTGATACAGGAGAGTGTCACCATTGTTTGGATATTTGGTTGGTCCCTCACCCAAGGTGGCTAATTCCTGAGAAAACCATGAAATAACTTTGAGACTAGAATGGGGCAGACACATCAAGGGAAGCAAAGATGATTTACAAGAGAGCATGAGGTGTTGGAGAGAGAAATAGAGAGATGGAGGAAAGGGCCACATCTCAGATAATGGCTTCTCAAATCCTACCTAGGTCACCTATCTAAAGATGACCTGAAGGAGAAATGTTGATTGATTTAATTGTAATTTTGTACCCCCCAAAAGCCTGAAAATCCTCCAACCAACCTCTGGAGACATAGAGTTGGAATGTGACTTATCAATGTCATAATTTAGTCAGAGAAGAAGCTTGAATTTGTGTCCCAGCCATCTGAATCCATCAGCTAGTGAAGTTAGAGTCTTTCCTTGGCATAGACCCGGGTAGGAAGAAGCAGGAATCATGAGGTTAGTAAGAGTTTTGGGGAAAGGGTTAAAGAAATAAGAAAAGATATTGAAAAGTGAAGATCGTAAAGGAGAAGGCTGAGATCTTAAAGTCTTGTTTTTCTCATTAATTGATCCTTCTATTCTCTGGCTTTTCATGCTCTCTTTGTACATCTGAACTATTTCTCTGTTTAGACTGAAAGATAATAGTTGGCATATGTATTCATATTGAGCCTGGGTAGCTAGACATTTCCTTTGACACATAGATGGAAAGTAAGGTCATTGTCACAACATGTAGCCCTGTGTTTCTGGGCAGAAGCATAATGTTAGGAAGGATGATACTTGACAGACACTTGCACAGACTTAAGCATTTGGGGACAAAAGCACGTGAATCCCTTCTCGGGATACTGTCTAATCAAATTCAGGCATACACACGGCCTGCAGCCCTGCAAGGATCAGGCAATGGTTATTAAAATTGGATTCTCTCTTCAGAAGAGGGTCGAAATTAGAATTCTACATAGCATTATCTTCTTTCCCCAATGGTCATGTCATTTTGTTAGAGATTGTGTTGCCTAGAAATCCTCTTGATCCTTTTGTTCTTCCTCACATCTAATCCATGCACAAGCTCACAGCAAAACTGGGTAACTGGGTGTTGCACACAGCCAGAGAGGCACAAGGGACAATGAACACATATCCCCACCCCCACCCCGTGGAACATTGGTGAGAATTATCAAGGTATCTATCATGCTGCAGCTGAGTGTGTTTTTCTGTTTTCCACAATCAAGCTTGATTGAAGCTGGCTTTGTGACTCTTCCGATTCCTCATGGCATGAGACATTTTGGGCGATTGGTCACCAAGTACCATTTCTAACCACCCTGGGAATCATTCCTGCAGCCATTTGTCCATATTCTCAACGGATTCACTCACATTTCTCAGTGGCCAGTGACTTAGCTAAGGAAGGTTGTCCCTAAAAGCTCACAGAGAAGAATTTAACTCTTCAGATCAAATATATTTGCCCACTGTCTGCTGATCAAAGCCAGGGTGAGGTTGGAGAGGTGGCCCCTCATTCGGTCAGGTGCTGTTTGCTTGCTGGCACCCAGAGGGCATGGAAAACAAATTACTTGTGGGAAAGCAAGTCTGCATCATGGCAGGGACCTCAGTTTATCCCAGAATCCAAGGATTTGAGTCTTTGATCCTTCCCATAAAGCTGTCTGAGAATGCTACACATACCCATGGGTGTCTTTTATTGTTTTGCTGATCACTTTTAAATGTGTTTTCCCACTTAGCCAGGCCCTTGTCATCAGAAAAAGAGAAAGATTCCCATAAAGGAATGTTATTTTAATAGTGTGCTCTATTTACCTTTCTTTCATTTAGAGAATAAAAAATTGTATATCTCATCAGGATTTAAATTGTATCGCAGATGCAGGATTTTATTTAAACACACACATATATGTAAAACCGAGGTCTCAGGATATTCAGTTTTTACCACTTCCCTCAAAAATCCCCTCAACACATCATTTTCTTTGTATTCTTACATGAGGACAGTAATTATTCCCAAGCTATGTTTCCTGTCTCAAATGTTCATTTCTCTCTCACCCCCTTCCTCTTTCTATCTTTTATGGCTATCCTTTCGATGAAATGTGGGCTTGGAATTGCCAATCATTTCAGAATAAATGCTGAGATCCAATACAAAGACATTTCAAAGTAATGGAAGCAGACTCAATGTCCTTGCAGGAGAGTGGATTTCTAGGTGTATTTCATGGCCTAGAGAGGCTCATCCCCAAATTAAAACCCATCTCCCCACATTGTCAGCTTTTCAGTATTAAGGCTTGACATACCTTGTAATTTTGGCAGTGACCTGTCACTTGGATAAGTTGTCTGCAAATGCTCCTAATGTTATTTTGGATAAAAACGACCTCATTACCATGTGAGGTGTGAAAAGAAATGAACTCACATATCACCCGCATCTCTGCCTCTCTCCCCATGTCATCCCTGTCCTCTTGTGATGCAGTTCAGCTCCCAGGAGACTTTCATGCCCCTGAAAATTGACAGTTGCATTCTATTATAACATATTTTTCCCATTTAATAACATGGTCTAGGTAATGATTCATAATCCTCAAGGGGCCTCCTGCCAGTGACAACTGAACCCAAGTAATTGAGAACACCATGCAATTTGGCCGCGACACTACACTTTTATGGTTCGATTAAGAGTTAAAGCAACAGTATATCTGGAGAGACTTTCAGTAACGTGACATTCTCCTGATACATTTCCATGTCTGTTTGACATATATAACTCTGGTCCCTCTGTCCACTATGGTCTGAAATATGGCCATGAGTGGTGTATTTTTTCCCTGTTAGAGTGTTAGTCCTATAATGACAGGGATATTATTGGATTTTTCTTTTGGTTGTTGTTGTTTGGTCCATGTATTTTTAGTGCCTAGAATATAGGATTTAACCTTGGTATATATATATGGTCAACCATTCTTTTTTCTGTCCCCACCATCTGTATATCAAGAAAGTAGTCCTTGCCTTGCATTCCCCACCTATCAGTATTAGGATGGCCAAACTTCCCAAGACCTGTTTAAGCCAGGAAGGATTGAAGTGACTGAATTGTTCATCCAGCCCTTGACTTCTTGAACCACTTTCTTCACCCCACCTTGATACCATTGCCATAGATGTCAACACCCACGCTGCTCATTCACACAGTTCAGATTCAACTCAAGGCAGTTCTACAGCTCCTCATCACTTGTAGGCTCCTCACAGGACCGTAGCTGGATCTGAAGTTCTCTCATTGGCAGGAATACTGTGTCCCACCAAAAGGATTCCTTCCTCCTGAGAGGTAACAGCACCTCAGAATAGATTCAGAGATGTTAGCGCTCTTCAATCTCAAGATGTGCCACCGGTGTATTGAGACCTTGTTTTTTCTCAATATCTTTTTTAGGATTATATGTAATAATGTATATAAATCATACAACATATCATGTGCCATATTTCAATAGACATTCAATAATTAATATTCATTTTCAGAATTAAACTTCAAAATGTGTATTTCCAGAAACATAAATTATAGCAGATATTAAGATATCACCTGCATGAAGACATTATGAGGTCAAATAAAAATGTGTTTACCAGGAAACTGAACCTGACTTCAAGTCCAGGCTTGACACTGACTTCTTTGAAGACTGCAGGCTACTGACTCAACATCTCCAAACCTACACTCATCACACCAAAGGAATCAAGGGTTAAAGGAGATGCCTGTGGTCGCACATGCTAACCAACAGAACACTCTGGAAATGGGAGCATCTTTTTCTCCTCTTCCTGTTCTCCTATGTAAGTCGCTGCAAGTTGGTGCAGCCTGTTCAAAACAGGCGAGTTGCAGCAGTGCAATTTCAGGGGACACTGGTACAAGCATGAGAAACTTTTTTTTTGCATTTCCTTGATATATTAAGGGCAAATATCACCAATATGGAGGAAAATGGTGGCAAAGGCCAGGCTCCCGGATTCTCCGGAATGAATAACAAAGACTGTGGAACATTTTTTTTTTGCAGGAAGGAGCTACTACAATGGTTTGCTCTGCATACCACGAAGAAAGAATTCAACTAGAGCCGGAGACATTTTTGTTGGCTTGCATCTGAGATAGTTTTTAAATTGCAGAACCAACTTTAATTTGGTTTCTATTTCCCCTGATGAGGAGTAGCATCTCCACTCTAAGAAAACCTGACACTCCTTTATTCTTGCAACGATAGTAAAAATTTTCTGGGTCACAAAACAAGCAACAGAGGAAGAAATGAAGGTAAATGCAAGACTCCTGAAATCAATATGGCTTTGTGTTAATTATTAGAAGGCTTATGTTAAGAAGCTGTGGGCCCCAGGAGCTTAGGTCATCTTTCCCTCTCATTTTCCTCTTGTTGCTCTGTTCAGTGTCACTTGCATTACATGTTAGAAAGAGCCGCTTCGCCCTGTGTTTTCCAAAGTGCTTGGAAATGCAGAATGACAATTATAAAATAATGCCTTAGGGGTTTTGGACTCCAAGAATATTATTCTAGCCAAAAGCCCAATCAAGAAAGTGTTTCTTAAGACAAATCCACTCTCAGAGGGAAAAAAAAAATGGTGAAAGATTTAAATGACCATGGGTGCTATTGCAGGCATTCGATTCAAGTTATCAATGAAATGTGTTTTAGGTTTGTGATCACCCCTCAAGTGTGTGGCATAGTCTCTCTTCTTCAAGAGATTGTTGTTTCGTGGAGGGGATCTGATTGCTTAAGTTATAATAAAGTAAAGTAGTGGGTGACAGCATGTTGATTGTAGGACTCAGATGAGAGAAATTCTAGGGAAGTTTTTATGTTAGGATTGTAGCTGATACAAGCTTTTCCAGACAGAAAAGACAAATAACCCCTCTCACAGCACTTTCCATTTATCAGCCTTCTAGATCATAAGTGGCCTCACCGCTGGGTGAGTTAGGCAGGTTTTTAATGGCAGGGAATGAAGGAAAACAGGTGAATGTGACCTGCCCAGTGTGCTGTGGGCAGATGCCTGGGATCAGAGGACAGGTCACCTGTTCCCACCATGCCTCTCTTCACAGCACTGTCGCTGCCTTCTGTTAAGTCATCTGCTTAAATGTATTCACTAGCATTGTATGGCATTTAATGCTTAGCACACAGGGTCAAGACACAAATGCTTCCTTCTGTCCCCTTGTCATAAAGAGAAGCAGGTGGCTAAACAGCCACACTTCTGGAAAATGAAAGAGCTGCAGAAGCAGTGCTAATGAGAATATTATTAGTGCTTTGGAGGCTAGAGAAAGTGAGGTGTAGATTATGATATTGGAGGAGGGGAAGGAAGGAAAGTAGATAAGGAAAGCCTGCCCTTACCTTTCCAGCACCACCACTCCTCTGCCATGGGGATTATCTATTTGCTGACAACCAAGCAGACTGTCCACTTTACCTCCTGTTGGAATCCTGCCTTCTTCACTCAGCACTCCTTTCTCTTCCCTTCTCTTCCCTTCCCTTCCCTTCCCTGATGTGGTTTCCATAAAGTTCATCTCAGGCCTTCATTTCCTTCCCTTTCCTGCACCAGAGCAAGCACTTCTATGTGCATGGCCCTCAGCATCTTACCTCTCAAGGCCAGAACTGCCTTCCAACACTCTGAGCTGCAGTCCTTTTCTCCAGATCCACCCAGTCTGCGCAGAGAACCTGTTAAAAACAGTAACTCTGTCTTGCTGACACCCAGTTTATTTTTTACAAGAACATTTTCATTAGGGTGCTTTTTCTTCTCTCTTGTTTCCTGAGTGCCCCGGGACAAATAGAAAAGTTACCCTCTGCTCCAGTCTCTTCCCTTGGGGGTGAAACCTTTCCTCCAAGATGTTTGTGGCTGGGGCTCTTGTGTGTCACCTAGTATTCTGGGACCCATCTCACCATCAGCCCCTTAATCCCCAGAGCCATTCTGCCAAAGGGAAGGAAGGGGGCAAGAACCTGGCAAGAGATGGTCTGTAGATGCCCAAATTATTGTGCTGGGTGAAAGGAGGGGAAGGATGCTAGGAAGGAAATGGAATCTTATCATCCATGGCAATTGGCAAGAAGGATACCCATTAGAAAGGCACTTTGGCTTTGGTTCTACGCACTGAGAGGCTGGAGAGCATATGAAAGGGAATTACTCATATTTTTCATCTGTACACATGTGTTCCACTGCTGTTAAATTCTTGTTGTAAGAGTCTCTCATTCCAGTATGTACACACTGAAAAATATTCCCACCTCCTTTTTTAAAAGTTATTATTAAAACCAGCCAAGTAAATTCATAGTTTCTCTAAGAGGGCAAGTGAAATGTCCTCTTACTGCCTGAGTATCACACTGGTCAAGGGAACTGAGTCAGTATGTGAACACCATGCCCCTGCCTTCAAGGCACTATCAAGGTGGAGTGGTCAGCATCCCAGCCCTCTGCCAATAGCGACGTTTCTTCTAAGGAGCACTAGTGAAGACAAAGAGGCAGGCGAAGGCCATCCACGGAGAACTCCCCCATACTTAAGAGCATGCAATTCCCCTTATCCTTCCTTCCTTCAGAGGAATCACCTTTACCCAAAACCCTAAACGTTGGCACTTGACATTCATTATTTCTACCACCACTGTGTCTCCAACTCTGACCTATTTTCTGTTTTATTGTTCTAAGTCTTGCACACATGAGAAAGGGCACTGACCTTTCTGTGACATTCATTTATACATATTTTCATTAATTTGCTTTGAAAAACCCATAACTAATCATGTGCAGTTGTTTTGTGGAGGCACAGAGAAATAAAGATTCCTCCTCTGGGATTGCAGAGTAGAATAGGAAGGTCAGGAAAAGAAACCAATAATTACAAATCACATCTTGACACAGAAGGGTAGTGTGCACCCTGGCTGGACAGATCTCGGATTATAATAAGGAGGTGTTTAGTATAAACTAGGTTACAGCGAAGATGTAAACATGTGAAATAAAGCCTCTCTTTCCATTGGGCAGAGAGTGATAACAGCTAATAAATGGTCATTCTCAGCTCACACACAGTGGCTCTTCCCTTAGCTGTGTCTAACCCACACCCCTTTGTAGTCTCACCATAGGAAAACTAGGAAATAAAGAACAAGAAGCGGTGGAGGATAGATAACTAGGGACAGAAAGTTAAACTCATTGGCACCCTCTCACTAGAGCTGCAAAAGGAAAAATAAAGTGTAGAGTAGCAATGGTGTTCTCTCACTCTGTCTCCACACTGTTAGCAAACAACCCTTCTGTCACTCACGGCCTACTCCTGAGCATCGAAGCCTCTGTTGGGAGGAAACCACCTATGATCACTTTGCCTACCTTTTGGTCAAAATGCAGACTTCTTGGTACCATAAAATTTTCTGAACTAACATCAAGTTTTGACAAGACTTCAACCCTCACCCGGGATAAGACTGAACAAGCTCACTAAGCACCCAGTTTCCTGTGCTTTTCACTGGAATGATAAAAACGATGACCCTGGCAATCTTTGGAAAACAAGGAGCATCAATTAGTCATTTGTTATCTGTGCCTGATTAAGTTCTAAATGGGGAAACATTATTACTTAATCAATACAATTTGGTACTAAAAATAACTTTTACCACATGATATATCTGAATGAGAAATGATGAAAGATGGATGGCCAGGTTTGTGGAAAGGGAACATTAGCCAAGAAAACCCTGAAGTGAGGAATGTGGTCCAGTGGGGATGGGGTGGCTGTACTCTGTCACAGGACGTGCCCTGACTCCAGAGAGAGGGACTCACATGCTGGGCCCATGTGGATTCTCTGAAGCCGCTTCCTTCCAAAGCTCGTGCCTCTCTCAGGAAGGTCCCTGTTAGCTCTCACTGCAGGAGCAGAGAAGCACAGGGAAGACGGACTGGTGGGTGTCAAATCAGCCCTGAGTTCACTCTTGCTAGCAGCTTTAGATTTGCCCCCAAAGCATGATGAGGGTGGGGGACCTCTGGGTGGTCTCAGCAAGTCCCTTTTAGAAAGGGACTACCTAGGCACCTGCCTCATGAGTGGCCCATCCCATCCTGCTGTTGAAGTGAGCACTGGTATACAGGTTTGCTGTGGGCCTCGGGGAGGGACATGAGTGGCTCTTGGATCCTTTGTGCCTATGATGGTTGAGGGCTGGCACTCTCCTCACCCATCAAAATCCAGGTATGTTGCTGTTGATTGACCCTGAGGTTAACACAGAGTAAATCTCTGTTCTTTCTTGGGAACAGCACCAGACTTTACGCCTCACAGTGAGTGGTGTGAGTTTCCTTGGAGAGAAGTCAGAATCACAGGGTTGGAAGAAATCTTAGAGCAATATAAATTCATTCCACTCATCATATACAGAAGAATCCCAGAAAGGGAAAGTGAATGTCACACACATAACATATGGAGTAATAATGACATATTAACTCAGTGTGATATTAATGGTAAAGCTCAAACCTCAACAGCAGCACCAAAGCACCCCAAGTCCTACAGCTCCTGGGAAATTCTCACACATGGTCTATAAATCCCCACACTTACCAGCAGATCTCTAGGTAACAGAGCTCCACAAGTGGGTTTTATGGACTCCATTCCTCTCCAAGTCTTCAGAGATCCTGTGAGGGATGACACTGTACCACCTTTCTTAGAAGGTCCCTCCAGTTCCCACACTGAGGGGACAATATAGTCTGGGCCTCTCAGCAGGGAAGTGAGTCTGAAATAGTTCCCCATGGGCTAGACTTTCTCACTTATATGAGGACTCTCCACTTGCACAGGGCTTGGTAGAAATGCATAAAGAGGAAGAACTATATGAATTTTAATAGGCTCCCTAGGAGATCTTAAGGCACACTAAATATTGAGAACCATTGCCCTGTTTTTCCCTCTCTCTGCCATGCACACTCCTGTAAATGAGGTGATGTATTGTCTGTGACTTAGACAGATAACAGATGGGATGGATGGATCGATAGATGATAGATGATAGATGATAGATAGATATAAGATAGATCTTATCATACTTAATATCCATTCAGTCAGTCAAGTTTTATTAAAGGCTTTCTAGTGCTAGGAACCATAGAATGGCTAATAAAAGTGGAGGATCCAACCTAGGTTCTAATTGCTTTAATGTATGAATTCCCTTAATCCCTACAAGTCTCAGCTCGTAACTATTATGTTCCTTCCGCAAGGGAACAAGCCATAGCAGAGGTCAAGATTTTTTTCCAAACTTCCTGAACTTGTCAATAGTAGATAGAAGCGGTGTTTGAATCCAAGTTGTTGTCTCCAAGCCCATAATTAAAATCACCGTGTTAACTACTCCTATACATAGGAGTGAATAAGGCTTAGCCATTGCTGCAACCCTTGGCTCCAACCTCAGGAGCTCACAGCCTAGTTGGTAATCAACTTGACATAGGAGTTTACATGACTGTTTGTTAACTGCTATTATAATGGTATGCTAAGAATGCTATGAGAATAAAGAAACAAGTGTTAACTGCCAAAGCTGTAAAGCTAGGCTTCGGGGAAAGTTCCTAGCCTCATGAGAGAAGGATTCTATCTGTTCAACTTCTCTTAGTACCAGGTCTTAGCAATTCTGCCTGCTTAAGAACAAATAGGCTGTATGAGTAAAAGAATTAATTAATGAGGTGAATTACTTCAGCTGGTATTAATGTTAAGAGAGAGTTTGTGATAAGAGGGAGGAGCTCACACAGCATTGACACGAGTAAATATCTAGAATCAGCTTGTTCTGGAAGCTGAGATGCAAGGTGGGTAGAGCCAGCCTGCAGCTAGGTGGGAGCGAAGGCAGAGGGAGGAGGACTTTGGCAGTGGAAAGTCTGTGAGCCTGGTCCGAGATGGTAGCTGAGTCCTCTGTGGGGTGGGCAGCATCACATTCTCCAGGGGAAAGACACGCCTGGGGGTCAGTGGCAGGAAGTGGATTGGAGCAGAGGCAGGAGGGCTGAGTGGCCAAGACAAGATTAGGAAGGTCTGAGGCCACCCATAGGGACACTGGGAGCAGAAATGGGGAACCCACTGAAAGACACTTATGTGAGGCTGATGCAATGTACAAGTGAGAAGAGCAGCCAGCAGCCACTGAGGATTCGGCTCTTCCCAACGCAAATGGTGTCACCATCCACTGAAGTAAAGGATCTAGGCAAGGGTGTCAGAGGCACGGAGGGCCAAGAGCTCATTTTCAAACAGGGCTTTTGGTTCTTCCATGTGTGATGAATTCCCAGAATGCACTTACCAACATATCCAATGAGCATAGGTTTCATTGAGGATATGGGGTTTTTGTCATCGCCATCAGTATGGGAGTGGACTCCTGAGGGGAACACACAGCACTCCTTGGGGAACAGTAAAGAACCTGCTTTGCAAGCATGAAAACCGGAGTTCAATTCCCAGTAGGGAACGTTGACACACACTTGTAATCCCAGCACTGGGGAGGCAGAGACAGGAAGATGCTTTGGGCTCACTGGCCAGCCAGTTGAGAGTACTTCATGAGCTCCAGGCCAATGAGAGACTCTGTCTCAGAAAACGTAAACAGTGTTCCTGGTGAACCCCACCCAAGGCAGTCCTGAGGCTTCCTCACTCACATGCACACAGGAGTACCCACATGCATAAACCTTCACACACACAAATTAATGAAGAAATTAAGAGAAGTAAATCAGAAGAAAAGGAGACCAGGAGTCTTCCTGACACATAGGATTTAGAGCATGATTGGACAGAAAAGACCAGCATATTGTAATTTCAATTGAGGACGGTTGACTTACCTTGTTTTTATTTTAGGAAATGAAACTTTTCTCAAAAACGCTGGGCTGAAACGCTGCACAGCCAGTAACTGCATGATGAATGTTTTGAGTTTCCATACTCCTTCCCCTGTGAAAATATATATGACATTTCCCCCAAAGAATACCAAAGAGCCCAAGAATGCAGAACTAACCAACAAAGCTGCAGCTATCCAGATGTGACCTCAAGGCTTCTGTGGGGGTGAGCGGCACCATTCAACAGCTACAGCTCTCTCTCTCTCTCTCTCTCTCTCTTTCTCTCTCTCTCTCTCTCTCTCTCTCTCTCTCTCTCTCTCTCTCTCTCTCTGTTTCTCTCTTCTTCCTTCTAGGTTCCACTGGGTGGGGGAGAGGATCCCTAAAAAGCTGGATCTGTGCACATCTAGAGTGGAGCAGAACATAAGACACAAAAGTAGTTCACTAGCCAGGCAGATTTATGAACACCTAAATCCCAAGACTTGGAAGGTTCAGGGATAACCAAGAGTTCAAGGCCAGTCTTGGCTACATACTGAGACTGTCTCAAAAATACAAAAGCAAACAGACAAATAGCCCAGAAACTATTCCACAAGTAAAACAATGACTTTCCTTTAAGATGAACTAGATAAACAGGATCGCACATCTTTTCATCTCAATCAGCTCTTTGCTTTCAACTTCACTCAGCTAGCTCATTTGGGAGTCTTCCAACCAGTGTGTTTATGCACTGTTAGGAGCTTTCGGGGGCTTCCTACAGCCTGAAAGTCCTTAAAAATTTAAGGGGCTTATATGTGTGAGAGTATGAAGTGAGCAATGCTAGCATTCCATGAGAATTGTAGGAAATAGTTAATGTAGAATACCCGTTCATTCATCTATCATTAAGATGACTTGTACCCACATGGTCTTGTGTTATGCATGATATACATTTAAGCACACGTATCTTATTTAAGGCAGACCAAGTCACAAAATCATAAATACTAATGCCAATTAAACACACAGAGAAAAATATCCAACCTCAGTTGATGTCAAAGAAATATAAATATAAGCAACTACATAATACTATTTTTCTCCTTTCAAAGTACTGAGACTCTTTTTAAATTATAATACTCTGAGTTGCCCCAGGATGCCAGGAAATGAGGTTCTCATGCTCACTGTGAGGAGGTAATCATGTGCAACCTCAGAGGACAACTTGTTAATGTATATCAAAATTTTAAATAGGTTCAGAATATTCCACCTAGGTATTCCTTTAGAATTTTTCCTAAAGAAAGAAATCAAGTAATTGTGTACCTCAAATGAGTGAATGTTATGATTTGTGGGTTATAATTTAATAAAACTTTTAAAAAATAGAGATATGAAAAAAATTATTATAGTATTTTTCATAACAATAGAAATGGAAAAAGCCTAATGTCTATCTTACGCCATACTTGCTTAATAGAATACAGCCATTTCTTTTGAAAGTGCCATTGTGGTACAGCCATAGTTCTCAAAATCTGTTCCCCAGAGACATAGCCTAAAACTTGTTAGAAATGCAAATTTTTTTCCTAGAGCCACTACCTCCGAAACTGGCATTCAGACTCAAGAATTGTGTTTTCACAAGCCTTTCAGATAATTCTGATGTTTGATGAACGTCGAGTGCCACTTGGAAGACAAAGGTTCCTGAAAAATTATTATTTGGGGTTAGGATGCAATACAAAACAATATACAATAATGTGAGGTCAATTAATTTGAAGCATATATGTATATAAACATGCCTAATAGAAACATCAATAACCTAAATTTGAAAAAAGAAATCACAGACTGTATCTATAGAGGATAAAGAATTTGCTTTCATAGGTGTCCAAACTCTGCAGTGCTAATGAATTATTTTATAATAAAGCAAGTTACATTGACAGGTTCTTGGCCCTTGGAAGTTCAGAGTACTCAGGTGTTAAAGAAAACCTATGACCCCAATTGGTGAAGAGGAAGACAGGAAAACTGGGAAGGACTACTTTCCCTTCAGTCCTACCCTTGTCATAGGACTTGACAATTGTGGCCCTTGTCTTAGTTGCAGAAGTGCCACCATATCAGACTTCAGTATCATTGATCAGAGAACATATGAGGAACTGCGACTTTGGATCTCTGACCCAACTTCTTTTTGTTTTCTTCTTCTTTATTTCTATGTCCTGTTCATGTGGTACCTGACTAATGCCTCTTGCTAGGAAAGGTCATTTTGGGGCTCTGTCACAAACCATCACGCTAAGAAATGAACAAGGCCATCTTTGTTTCCTTAGGAAGTTCACATGAAGATCTAAAGAGCAAGAATATTGGCAAAAATGCTGTGATGGAGAAACAAGCGGGTGCCCAGGGTTATCAGAAGCATGGCAGAGGGGAAAGGACAGACCCTGTAACTAGTTCTACAGCTGTGGGCAAGCTCCGGTCCTCTCTGGGTTTTCCTTTCACCTTTAAACTATAAGCATTAATAAGATAATCTCTGAAATTTCTCCGGGCTCTGAATTCTTATGCTTTCATGAGGACAGTCACAGAGATGCTGACCCATAGCCAGGAGGCGACATAATGCTCTTTGATCTGTTCCATGCAGCTTGGATTTATGAAAGCCCAGTGCCTTTCCAGAAGTTGGAACATCCCTTAATGGACTTCTCTTCAGTCTTGACATCGAAAACCCACTTACCTGGGGTGTTATGTTGTCAGTGTTTTCAGGAAATGCTCTTTCACTAGAGCTAGAAGACCCGCAAATAAAAATGGTCACTTTCAAAACTGTAAGGAGAAGATGGATATGTGGCATCAAGCGGTGTGGAGTAGCATTCTTAGTTCCTGTGAGGACAGGGTAGTTCTTTCAATCAGTTTTAACCCTGGCTACTTCTCTCATTGGAAATATTACAAGTAGATATTCAAAATCATTTTGTTTCTTAAAAATGAGTTTAGTGAGTTTGTAATTGAAAAACTGGCATTACAGACATAAAGGCATATGATATCCAGCCATCCTAGACTAATTTAAAAAAAAAGTTGAAAGACTGTAGGATAGGAAGGACCATCGCTCATTCTACTGAATCTTTTTCTACTGTCTCTGACTTTTGCTTGACAAGCAGTGGGAAATGAACACATATGTTGCCTGGGGCTGGAAGTTGCCAAGTTTTGCTTGGAATGAAGTGTATACTTCCACTGCCGAGACAGCCTCAGGTTTGGGGAAGAGATTTCTGTGCATTCCTTTAAACTACAGAAAGTTTACAGTGCACACTACATGCTGAGGGAAGCTTGTGAAGTTTGCCTGGCATAAGGAGGAATGTGAGTAAAGAAGTCTTGGCTTCAGCCAGCATTTCTAAAGCTGGGGTTTTGCAAAAGTTGCAAATCCCCAAAGGAAATGCTGTAGCAGAAGGCCTGCATATCACAGATTATACTAATCCAAGCAGGAAGTGATAATGGCTAGCTGTACAAGACGTGTTTCTCATGGCTAATTGGGAAGAATAGTCGTTTTATTAAGTTATGCCAGATCTTGGACTTTCTGGACAGCCTACCAGAGAGCCCTTCCTGATCCTCTTCCCCAGAAAAGCTAAACTCAACTGGAAGTTTCATGAAGACAGGGTCTCTGTCTTCTAAGACCTATTACAGTTACCATTAGAGTTACTAGACCTTAACAGGTGCTAGAGCTAGGCTAGAAAAATTGTTGAATATTTTATTAGCTCTATAAAATGCTGTTCTGTACCAAGTGGAAGTGCCAAGACTTGCTTTTATGAGCCTCTTATGAAAGCAAAAATAATAATAATAAAAAGTCAGACCTGATTCTTCATGTAAGGAATTGGAAATGTTAATTTCAAATAATAGACTGATAATAAGATAATATGAGATAAAATAACCTCCTCTGAAGTAAGATCATAGGCATACTCTTTAACTTCATTTTTCTCTAACCAATCAGAAAGCTGGAACTTGGAACGTACTAGGAGCTGAAAAGGAATAGCATGGCTGTGTAGTAGACGAGGGGATGATGTGTTGAGAGTCCAATGAGCTACATCGGCCTCTTGAAAGATCTAACTTTCCTTATTTGCAAGGTGATCATGATTTGGAGTAAGGGGCCTATTTCAAAGCTACAGTGTGAGACATTCCCGACTGTAATAGAAGCATCATGCTTGTTGGACACATACAACCGCTGAACATGAAACAACATGATCTTTAGCAAAATATAAAATAGACCCTGTAATCATGTTTTTATTGCCTCAAATTCTTCCTTCAGCATGGAAGCAAATATTTCCAGTAATGAGGTTATTTGGCGGGTTGGCTTCTCAACCAAAAGCAACTGCACTGTCGGCTCCCTCACATGGCATCTTCCCCAGTTGCTGGATTCCAAGAGTCCTTTGTCCATCGCACAGAATCAACACTGAACCTATTAAGAGACTGAAAAATATCTGGTCTGTTCTGTTCAGGGAACCATATGAGGAGGGAATGAGATTTATGAGATTAGGTAATAGAAATACAAATAGAAAAGTACATTCTGTAGGAACTTTTCCCTCAAATGCCTATTGCCTTTGTGATTGATTTGTGTGGGGGTGGCTGAGGAAGTTTAATTCCCTTGCCTTCCCCACCACATCCCTACTGTTTCAGGGTCTGAATGTTCCCAATTTGCAGTACACAGGCATCTTCTCCAAGACTGGTCCTCAGGGAAGCTGCCCACTCTCCTTAGCAGAGCAATTTCCAGAGATTTCTCTCAGTGACATTCTTACTTTCCATGGACTCAAGAAATTATAGTATAATGGAAGATTTATCCCCCTGGCAGAAATTGGGGTCACTGATGTCCCAGGAAAAGTGCATTGCATCTCAGGTTACCCCACAGCTATTTGTCAAAACTTGGAGAGTGATTAATAGGCAAGTGTTCACCAAGGATCACTCCCTGGGGGCATGAACCTTGAGTCAAACCACACTGTGCACTCTTATCCACATTGGCTTCTAGAACTATGGATTCTGTATGCAGGCCTACTGTGTGGCAAGCACAGAGTTATAAAGATGGTAGTCAATTCTTATTGAATCTTCTAAAGAAATCTATAAAGCAGGAAATGTTAGTTCTCACCTTAGAATTAGGAGGCTGGAGAAATGGCTCAACAGTTAAGGCACTTGCCTCCAGTGCCTAAGAACCCAGGTTCAATTCCCCAGTACCCATGTAAGCCAAATGCACAAAGTGGCACGTGCATCTGGAGTTCGTTTACAGTGGCTAGAGGCTCACCCATACTCTCTCTCTTCTCCCTCTCTCTGTATCTCTCTGCTTGCAAATAAGTAAAAATAATTTAAAAAGAAAAAGAAGTGGAATTTAGCATCTGGGAAGATACTTATGTAGATAAAGTGCTTGCTGTGCAACCACATAAAAGTGCTAAGCATCCTGGTGTGTACATGTCATCCGACTTCTGGGAAGGTGGAGACAGAGGATCCCTGGGACTCACTGGCTAGCTAACCTAATCAAGTTGACAAGACCCTGTTTCCAAGAATAGAAGTAGAGAGTGACCGAGGAAAACAGGTGATATCTACCCTCTGGCTTCATACCTATGCACATATGGACAACCACACATGCAAATACAGATATACACATCACACACACACATGCAAAAATAAAGAGGGGTTTGGATTTAGGTGAGCCCACTTACTAAAGCTATGGGATACATACATAAACATCACAGTTGGTTCACATCTGTGGAGTCTCAGAGTCCTATTGCCATCCAGGTTCACAGGCCAGTTAAGAATGTCTTCAGAGGAAAGAGAAGACATAGAGGGCAACCCAAAGGCTGTTCCAGGAAGAATGAAGCCAGGGCTGCTGCACTGCGCCTGATATGAACATCTCTTCGGGGTCCTGCAGACATAAGCACCCCAGGGATTCATAGGCTCTGAAGACATACTTGCCTGCTTTCCTGCTGATTTGACAGAGAAGCACTTATTGCTCTTCTGAAAGGGAAAAAAATGCTAGGGCAGGCAAGAGCGATGCAAAGCTTATTAAAACATACATCCTTGCCTGATTCAAGACAACAAAGACTACAAGGCATGCAACTGATGATAGTAGATTTAGAATGTGATAATACTTCAAATAAAGTGGATCTGGTAGCAAGGCAATTAAGCCAGGATTTAAAAAATTGTGGCCTTAGCATCATCTGGCTTGGGATCTTAAGAATAAGGGCTAATTTTCAGGCCCATTCTAGAAATAGAACCGGCCCAGTGCTCTGTGCTTTTCCCAGCCTTCCATGGAATTCAGATTCTTCCTGTGAGAAGCAGTTGTAAGGGCATGGGTAGGAGTTGAGCATGACTTCATGAAAGACAGGGCAAGGGACTGATGATAAAATGGCCAGGGAAGGTCATTTGGGGCTGATTATCTTGCTGTAGAGAACTCATCTGACAGCATTTGGCAAGGTTTGCTATTTAAAAAGATCCCTGCTTGGCAGCAAGATTCAAGGGCAATGCCATCAGAACCGAAACTGGCCACAGGTTTCTCCCCCTGTTCACACTTCTGCTGTTCTTTCCACTCAGGTTTCTATGACAACAGTCCTGATACAACTTGTATTTATGAAAATCACGTTAATTTCACCAGAACCTCTGGGATCCCATATAAATCAATATTTTCCAAGTCTTTGATCGTAAGACACAGCATCAGGCCTTTACCCATGTGTAAGCAGGAAAAAGAGGGAGGCATATTTCTCCCATGTTGATTGGGGAAGGCCTGAGGCCTGCCTTTGGGGACGCTCGTGCTTTCCTTCCTACCCGTTACCATTTCTTGCAAAGAAGGCTTTATTCTCCTAACAAGCCAAATCTTGTTTCCATTCCTGAAAGGTAAGGCTGGGAAAATGAAACCTCACTCATGTCCCCTTACCAGACTCTCTGTGTATCTTGGCATTTAGATAGGTCTTGTTACAAGTAGATTTAATAAAACCAGGAGGGCTATTGGGAACAACACCTCTGATGACCTCTCATGGCATGCTCACTCCTAGCCGTTCTATCTAGAATCTGACAGCTCCCCTGTGAAGTTAAAAATATACTTCAGAGCTGGAGTGATGGCTCAACCTGAAAAGCCAAACAACTCTAGTTTGATTCCCCAGTAACTATGTAAAGCCAGATGCATAAAGTGGTACATGTGCATCTGGTATTTGTTTGCAGCAGCTGGAGGTCCTGGTGTGTCCATTCTCTCTGTCTATCTCTCTTCTCTCTACCTCTCTCTTCTTGGAAATAAATTAAATATTAATGTGTATATTTCTTATGTAAATTAGGACTAACAAGTCCTAGCCTCCAGCTAATCGAAGAAAATCTGTTCTGATTTCAGGAGCAATCTTTCCTAACCATTGCCAGGTTTCAGAGGCATTAACTAGTGGAGATTCAAACGTGCTGGACAATCTCCTCTGCAGTTTTTCAGCTGACCTTTGAGAGGATCTAGGATGGCTCTAGACTTCCCTGTGCCACAAAGGGGAACCTGGGCAGATGGTCAGTCTACTAGGGCAGACTCATTTTTCAAAGTCTATCTCTGAGTGGAGGCCTGGTTGCCCCAAGACCAACAAAAATGAAACTAGAGAAAGACATCCAGGTGGTGTGCTGTGTTAAGGAAACCAGACCATGCCAAAGAGTCAGAGTTTCTCCTCTGTAAATTAACTAATTTTTCACCAAACTGGAATATATGGAAGTCCATCTCCCCGTGTATTCTTGTAACTCACTTTAGTGATAGTCATATCCTCTCTGAAACTTTTTGTGTTTGGTTTTGTCTTTCCCTACAGGACTTGAAATAATACCTTGAAAACAGGAAGTGCAATTTATATTTTTTTGAATGCCAAAACCACAGCCCTAAAAACACAATAGATAATTCTCCTTGAACTGAATTAAAAAGGGATGGGATGCAAAAAGTAGGGACCAAACCCCTGTAGCTCAAAATAAATAATTTTAGGGCAAGAAAAAAAATTAAAAGAATGGAAATGGTAAGGGAAAAAAAGAATAAAAGATACAGCCTTAAATTACAGAAGTTATTACCTACCCAGGATGTAAACAGCAAATACATACATAGATTCTGCATGTTTTCATTTGTAATTTTTCTGGTCATTGAAATCTTTTGTCAGCCATATACACAATTTATGTCTGTCTATTTCTAATCTATGTAGAAATAAGATGTATTTAACGTTGATAGTTAGGCAGAGCATACAGATTGATAAGGAAATGCTCTGTTACAGGAGTCAAATTTTGTTTAACAAGATTCTTAAAAGGTAACTGTTTCTGGTGATTGTCGCACATTCTACATGAATATGTTTCTCTTGGCAGTTGATAAGAACAGGGAAGGGGATAACATTTAGGTCATCAGAAATCGGATCTTATTTGGACAAATCCACATGAAGATTCATGATGAACAGTATTCTCTTCCTACTATACTGGCTATTCCTCTTCCAGTGGTGAGATGTGGGCTGGTCAACAATGCTTTGTGTGTGTGTGTGTGTGTGTGTGTGTGTGTGTGTGTGTGTGTGTGTGAGAGAGAGAGAGAGAGAGAGAGAGAGAGAGAGAGAGAGAGAGAGAGAGAGAGGTCATGATGTTATATGAGGGTGTTTGGAGAAATCCTGGTCTTTGAACATTAGACTGACAGGTAGTTGGTTGACCAGTGGTCTTAGGAGATGGTTCCAATGACACAGCATTTGCTGGGCAAGCATGAGTACCTGGGTTTGAATATCTAGAACTCACAGAAGACCAGATACTGGGGTGGACATCTGTGATCTCAGTGTGCCTACTGAGAAATTGGAGGCGGAGACATGAAAATTGTGTGGAAGCTCATAGGCCGGCTAGAGTGAAAACACAGTGGTGACCAAGAGACCCAGCCACTAAGGTAGAAGGTGTGGAAGGAAAACATCTGAGGTTTTCCTCTTGCTTCCACACTTATGCACGCACACACACAGACACCAAAAAGGATTTTTTAAAAAGAAGAATAGTAGTATGTTGCAGGTCAGCCCCTTACCCTCCCAGGTGACACTGCCTTACGTATGTATGACCCATTCCTACGTGCACTTCACTCCTGGAGTTTTAAAACTTAGTTATGTCAATTCAAAAGACCTGGAAAGCACACAAAGTTGGTAAGCCTTTTCTTATGGTGTCTCCTTTCCTGGGCTTTCTTCCTGGGCTGAATCACGGCTACACTGCCAGGGAAACAATTTGAGTCCAGTCTCCAGACGGCTGCCATCCCTGATACTCCACTGTGTCTGCACTGATGGCCTGACCAAAACACGGCTGGGGACATTTACAACCACTGTAATTACAGAGTCCACCCACCACTACAAGCCAGACACAGGGCCAAAAGAACATCGCGTTTAGGATTCTGTTGTGTTTTGTTTTTATTGCCTCGTAATACTAAAGTTCCAGCCTGGAGATGAAACGTTACATAAAGAGAGCTAGCTTCGCTTTCACTGAACATTTATTTTTCAGCTCCAACAAAACAGGTAGGGCTGTTGCTTTTGCGATTTCATCTTGGTCCTTCTGGCTGAATGGTGACCATTCTTTACCTCCTCTGGGCAAGCTCAAGATGGTTTTCTGAAAAGTGGCTAAAATGTCCTCAGATCACCCCTGTGAGGAAATTGAGTATCTTTGTTTTTCAAGTTGGAAAAAATGAAGCAGAGAAAGGTTAGGCAATTGCCTGTCTTGTCAGGGATGGAAGCATGTGTTGTGGGGAGCTGAGTTCCTCGGGGCTGACTTGGAGGACACTCCTGCCTCCTAGTTCACTCAGGACAGTGCTGGATGGACACCCAGGCAGTAGAAGCCAACCTCCCTTCCTTAAGAAGACCAGGACTCTGAAGCTGTCCTCAGAGGTGCCTCGACTGCCTGCCAGTTATGGTAAATGGCCTTCAGCTGAGCCGTGGAAAGTCCAAGTGACTAATTTCATGAACCCTTGGTGGCCTGTGCAGGGTGGCAGAGGAAAAGGTTGCCTGGGCCAGTGTGAGCCAGCTCTTATCCGTGCAGGGGCCGAGAGTGAGATGAGAGCCCAAGGGGTCAGAAGAAAAGGAGCTCCTCTGTGCGGTCAGGAAAGAGTCGGAGCATGTGGACAGATGGAAGCCCTGGGTGATGGAGACGAAGCCTGTCAGCAGAGCAGGGGCATTTCCTGTCTGCTCACAGGCACTGGGCCAATTTTTCGAGGAGCTGGAAATAGGAACCAGTGGGGGGCGGTTAGCATAACCCTTTTCCTCTGTGGTCCTTCTGCAGTGGAGCGAGGGAGCTGGTCCTGTCAGATCCTCTGAGCTTGTTTACGCACCATTTTCTTTTATGCTTCCTCTTGTAATCCTTGATGGTTCTCAATCCACACAGGCCACATTGCCGTAATGGCCCGGAAACAGATCAATCAAGAGCAGTTGTTTTAGCTGCAATCATTTTGCCCAGTAGTGTGACTAGAGATGTTTTGTCCACAAGTTAATTCACCAGGTCTTCGCTTTTCCAGAACGTGTATGTTTAGGGAGAGCAGGAGGAGGTGGGGCATGGCTGGCTTTCTCTTTCCCTGGCTCTAAAGAAGCTATGCCTTTCCAGTAAGCATGTGTCACTGAGCAACTCACACACAGAGCATCATCCTTGGCAGTGTGAAAGGTAACAACTATAATTACTGGACCAGGGCACTCTAGTCAGCCTGAAACCCTCCTCGTTTTTCTTATTAAGTAGTTGCAACACGGTGAGGTGAGGGGTATTTTTAAAAGGAAAATGAGCTCTGAGCAATGCATGTCTAATCATAGAAAATGCAATCCTGTTTTAAAGGACTCATCAAAAGGCGAAAACCAACAAGAAGATAGGGGACAGCTAACAGCTGCTCTGAACCCTGTCAGCTGCCTCAGAACCCCTTCCTTTGCAAGCACCTGATGTCACCATCTGACTTCCCACTCACCCTTTCTGACTCAGCTTGAGTACTAACCTTTGCTGGAGATCCTAAGGAAGTCCCATAGAGAGCATCTCTCCCATCTGAGTTCCAAGCAAATGAAGAAAAATCAGTCATTCAAAAACTGAAAGGCCTGGGGTTGCTGATGTTGCCTGGCAACTGGACTCCCCAACCAGGCAAGCAGAGGTAGCTCTCTGCTCACTGGTGTATAGAGTTCTACATGAGAAAGGGGAGGGTCAGGACCTAGTGCCCTGCTGTCAGTGAGAATGAAGGAGCCTAATGTCCACAGTGTCACAGGTACTAGGGCTTTGCAGACCCAGCAGTAAACCTCAGGAGTGAAGAAGAATCAGAGCACCTTCACTGCCTCCTGCCCAATAGATCAAGGTGCCTTCCTGCTGTTCCACAGCACACATCTCCATGTGACTAGATTGTCACATAGAATCTTGAATTACAGCTAAATATGTATGTGTCCCTCTCCGTCAAAGGACTGTGCACTGTGTGTGACTGTCCTGGGTCCCTACAAATGCCTGGCACCTGGTAGGTATTACTGAGAGTTTGTTTTACTGAACTGAACTAAGAGCTTTTGCACAAATGAATACTGCTATGTGTTGTTGATGGGTGGTCTCAGGAACTTCTGCAATGCTATCTAAGTATTCCTTGACAAAGACGGGAGAAGCAATGATACAACAGGGCTGCAAGTTCTAAAGGAAAACCTGATATGCAGATATATCGCTGGAGAGGCAATTGGCAGCTGATTCTGTTTCTCACAATGAACCTGAGTGGTGGAGTCTGAGGATATTTGTACGAGCAGTCATGTTTACAGTAAGCGTACGTGCCTAGGATGAATCACATATGTGTTGCTGGCATTGAGTCCAAGACTTGAGAGGGAGCCCATCGGGTATGTTCTCTGGGGTGCTGCTTGGTCCCCAGAGCAGCAGCACCTAGGAGCTTGTTAGAAATGCACATTGTCAGACCCTGTTCCATTCCTACTGAATCAGCGCTGGGGAGCGGGGCAGGACATGCTAGGTCCAGGAATCTGTTTAACAAGCCCTCCAGGTAAAGCTTCACTGGAGTTCTTACAGTCTCTTAGTCTGTTTGTCTACAGTGTTATGTTATGCCTCTTCCTGTGTGGGAAGAACAGATGTGCAGAGAGTAATAGAGCTCATATATTTTGCAAGGTGCCATTCTAAACACTGCAAGTCTATTCTCCCCTTTATTCCTTTCGATAACCTAGTGATGTGGTTACTATTTTTAGCTTCCTTTTGTAGATAAAGAAACTAAAACACAAGGGTAGTAGCTCAGTGACCTCTGGTGAGAAATTTCAGAGGATGTTAAAAAAATCAAAATTATTAATATTTTAATGGAACACTTCTAAAAAATTATAATTAATGCTAGTAAATTCATGAAGATCCAAATGTCAAAATGTAAAAGTAGACCCTCCAGGTATAATGGTTACAACAACATGGCCAGAACAGTGTGATTCACTAGAGGCAGTATGAGGACTCAAATCCAAGTAGGTTGACTTCCCAGAGCCCACTCTCACCTGCTATGCTGTGGACTCCTAACAGTTGACACCACTTCAAGTTTTGATGGCAAAGGAAAGTGACAAGCCTGGAAGGAAATATCATCTGGGACTAATAGATGCCCTGTTTGGAGTTGGAGATAGCTCGGCTAGTAAAGTTCTTTGAATCTCATATGAGGACCTGGTTTGATACGCAGAACCCTCATGAAAGCAAGCAAACACACAGGCATGGTAGCATGCATGTATAATCCCAGCACTGGGAAGGCACAGACAGGAAGAGCCCTGGGGCTTACTGGCCACTCAGCCAGTCTACTTGGCAAGCTCCAGGCCAACCAATGAGAGACCCTGTCTCAAAATAAAATGATGGAAGCACCCAGGGAATGACACTTGAGATTATCTTCTGGCCTCCACATGCATGCACACAGATGCAAACACATGAATATGCACACACACAAAACCCAAGAGAGAGAGAGAGAGAGAGAGAGAGAGAGAGAGAGAGAGAGAGAGAGAGCGCTTCTTGTTCTAACATATCATGAACTTATGCAACAAAAATCTAAATGCAGACACAGACCATTAAGAAGGAGCCTGAATTTCAAGCTTGGCCATGTATAAACTTGAAGATTTAAAAAAGGAAGATTTCCAAAGCTTTCTCCCAACTCCTTTCTGGGTCATCTCCTGCTGGGATAATCAGTTGGTAAAACCACCTGTGCTCTGGCTATAGGAATGTGGCCATAAGAATCATTTCATGGAACTGCCTTGTTATCCTCAGCTGGGGGAGAGGAGGGGAGGAGAGAGAGAGAAAGAGAATTTCCCTTGCTTCGATCAAATCTGCGAGATTCTGGCAGGCAGGCAGGCAGGCAGGCTGCTTGTCTTGAGAGCTTGTCATTGGGGCTGGTCACCTAGAATGCCCAACATGTGTGAGCTGTATTGTTAAGCTGCATTGGTATTCTCCCAGCAAAGCTCCTCTCCTTCTTTGACCAAACCAGCATTCTGTGAGGATAATCTTTCCTTGCCTAAAACGGTAGCTAGTTTCTGCTGTACCCACCAGGATTGTTCCTTGTTTTACACAATGTGACTGTAAGGAATATTTATAGTAAATGTGTTCATGTGTCAGGAAACAAATTTTTCATGATACCCTGAAGAGATGACTGAAAGGGCTTATAGCTCACTTCATATTCCCTATCTTTAGTGAGAGAAAGGGGAGGACAAACTGAAATGCTTGCTGGCCATGTGCTCTGTGCTATGTAAGGTTAATGGGAATTGTACAGTTGACTACTGAGACATTTGAACAGAACTGGCTGTTTAATCCTCTGTGTCAGTATAGGTTTTGGTAGCTGCAAGATTGTAAAACCGTTTTCTAGATTCATCATTGAATTCCAGTGAAAGTAATTTTTGTATATTACCAAGGAAATACAGATTAAGTTTGCATTTCTTTTGATATTGACAGCAATATGTGCTTACTCTCTCTCTCTCATATTTTGGGTACAAACATTTGTCTGAATAATTTACCATAGAAATGTGTAGGGAGCAGCTATTAGCTAAAATTATGAGAGATAATTATATGGGTTAGATACAGTCCCTGCATTTCTGGAGCTTTCAGATTGTTAGTAGGAAAGATAACTGATAACTGAAGAAATTGTGGAACTATTTAAGATGCTGAAAGATGGGGGAGATGCACTGCGGTGCTTCAGCTAGTCCAGTGGGTCACGCAGCTCTAAGACAGGTGAGGGAACTCCTCGGGCACAAGAGCAAGCATGCTCTGGCAGAGGAGAGTGTGCTGTTAAGCCACAAAGAAATGGAAATTTGATGAGGGAATTTGGACTGTATTCAGGAGGCACCAGAGAGCCAATGATGGTTTTGTGTTTTTGCAGTGATGGGACAAAAGTAAAGCTTAGCTTTAAAACAGTACTTTTCAGAGGTCCGGGGAGATCACTGTGAAAGCAAGAGGACCTGAGTTTAGACCCCCAGCACTCGTGTAAATGTCAGGTAGGCATGGCAGCCTGCCTATAATCCCAGCACTAAGGAGACAGAGACTGGGGATCCCTAGGGAAAAGTGACTAGCCAGTTAGTTAAGCTCTGGGCTCTCGAGAAAGACTCTGCTTCAGTAAATATGGTGGTGGGTGATCTAGAAAGACACCCCACATCAATCTCTGGCCTCTATATGCATGTGCATGTATATATACCAGGTTGTATACACACATACACAAAACAATAAAGAAAGAGACAGGAGAGACAGTGCTTTTCAGGCTTTAATATGTTCTCGAATCACCAAGGGAGTCTATAAAGTATAGATATAGAATTAGTAGCTGTGTTAGTCAGCTTTCTACAGAAAATACCCGAGAGAGGACAGGTGTGTTGTCACTCACATTCTCGAAGGTCTTAGCCCGGGATCAGCTGGTCTGGTTACTTTGGGCTGCTATCAGCACACCACCATGACAATAGCACAAGGCAGAGCAAAATGGCTCACCTTGTGACCAGGGAGTATGAGGGAAATATGAAAAGAGCAGAGCATTAAGGGCACACTTCCAACAGTTTTCAAAAATACAAAACAAAACAAAAAAAAAAAAAACACCTTTCACTATGTCCAACTGTTAAGGATTCTACTACTTCCTAGTAGTGTTGTGGTCTGGGTACCAAGCCTTTACCACAGAACATTTAGGTAGATTGGATCCAAACTATACCATTTTCCTCTGGTCCTCAAAGTTTCTTGCCTATCTCGCAGTGCAAACTGTGTACATTACATCCTCAAGAGTGCCCAAAGCCTTAAGTTGTTTCAGCACTACTCAAAATTCTACGTTTGAATTCTCAAACACTCAAGAAAAACTCACCTTTGAGACTCTTCAGATGTTGACAAGAATCTAAGATGGAGTAGGTACAGTTTATACATTCCCATTTAAACATGAAAGTATAGGGAAATAATAAAGAAGCAAGATATGGCCAAAGCCCAGCAGGGCACATTTTCAATGGTAATCTTCCATGCCCCACATCTGGGGCAGACGGAGGCAGAATGGAAGCTCCAAAGGCAACCATGCTCTTATAATTTTGCTGACTGCATCCTACCACCAGCTGGCCTTTCTCATGGGCAGGCTTTACACACTGCCTGCAGCTTTCCTTGGCAGATACTCTTCCTTGCTGGCATCAGTAACTTCCCAAGACCTCCATTGTAGCTTCAAATTCACTCTCTTAGCTCCATGCATCACCCTGTCAGGAGTTGTTTGCAGAGACTCTGGCCCCACGATACACTGCCTTCCCTTTGAAATCTTGGTGGAAGCTTTCATGACCTCATAACTCTTGCATTATGCATGCCTGTAAAATCAGCATCATGTGGATACTGGCAAAGCCTTGTTACCCACACAAGCTATTCCTGGGACTTGCTTGAACCAAGATTACAACAGCCTTACCAACTGACAATGGAGAAATGATTTCCTAAATGGCCCAGAGTGATCAGGGCACCCGGAGGTTCTTTTCTCCAATGAAAATCTTGGAAACAAAGTTCCATCTCTACACCTTTGAGCTTTAGATTGGTGAGATGGTCTTGAGATTTCGGCACTGCTCTTTAGGCATGTTTCCTGTTGTCACAGTCCAAAGAACTTGGCTTTACTTTATTTGCTTTGATAACTGCAATAGCACTATGCTTGGTTGAAATTTTGCATAAACTCCTTTTCTGGTCGAGCTGCAAAGTTTTCAAATTTTTCTGTATTGCTTCTTTATGCTCTTCCTTCTTACTATAAATTTGGCTTAAATTTGGCTTCATTCTTACTATAAATTTGGCTTAAAATCCATGCCCCGGGTAAGTGTATTGCTGCCTTGAAGCTAGTCTTTTACTCTTAAGGTCAATCTCGAACACAGTCTCAGGACAAACACAAAATCCACTCAAATTCTTTGCCATGGAATAAGAAGCATGGAGTCTAGGTCAATTCCTGATAGAGTCTTCATTTTTATCTGGAATGTCCTCAGGATCTCTTTTAGTGTCTGCGTTCCCACCGGCACTCTGAGTGTCCATGTGCACAACATCATTCTTAGCAATTGCATGGCCGCAGCAGGCTTCTGAGTGTTCGCATGCCCACCAACAGTCTGGTCTTCTGCTTCTTTGCCAGAATCACCAGTCAAGCTACATTTAAAGCACTCTACTTTTCTAGTCAGCTTCCCCCCCCCAACTCACCCAAGTCTTCCCTATCAACCAATTCCAGGGGCTTTCTCACATTGTCAGGTATACAGCAGCAGCAAGGACCCCACTCCTCAGTACCAATTTTCTTTTACTCAGCTTTTTGTCATTGTAATAACTGATATAACCAACTTATAAGTAGAAAATGTTGACTTTGGCCCACAGTTTTCAGTCCATGAACATTCAACACTTAAAATTAGTTACTTTTCTCATTGCTGTCACTGAACACCTGACAAGAAGTAGCCTAAGGAGGAAAGTTGATGTTGGCTTGCAGTTCCACTGAACACACACGGCAGGGAGGGCATGATGGCAGGAGGAAGATGGTCATATTGCATTCATAATCAAAGATGCTAGAACTTGTTGGACTGTGTGTCACAGCACACAGGTGACCTTAGTAATGGATGGCCATTGGAGCCCTGGGTCTTCTTCTAAAGGAAGTTCCTAAAAGGAAAAAAAAATGAGAAGCCCAGCCCTAAGAGTTAGGCCTGGGTATAAGATCAATATTCAAGGCAACTTCATATCTATGATCTCTACCTGGCTTATATTCTTTTAACTTTATGACTCGACAGAATCCTATTAAGCAAAATGCAGGTAGGGAAGGTGCTGGAGAGATAACTAAGTGGTTAAGGTGCTCACTTGCAAAGCTTAATGACATGGGGTTCAATTCCTGAGTGTACAAAGTAGAACATGTGTCTGAAGTTTGTTTGCAAGGGCTGGAGGCCCTGGCATACCCATTCCCCGTTTTTCTTTTCTCTGCTTAAAAATAAATAATTTTCAAATGCAGGTGGGAACTGGGGAGATGACTTAGTGGTTAAAAGTGTTTTCTGCACAAGACTGTTGACCCGATTTTGGATCTGCAAAACCTAAATTAAACCAGACTCAAATTGTACATATGACTGTACAAATTATACATGCCTACTGCAATGGATGGCAGAGCCAGGAGAATCCTGGAGCTAGTGGGCTACTTAGTCTGGCATTCATAGCAGATACACACACACACACACACACACACACACACACACACACACAGGCAGTACTTTAAGCAGAAAGCAACATCTACAAAGGGGCTGTTACACACTCTCAAACCATAGTATGGCATAGTACCTCCAAGACCTTCAGAAAGATTCCATTAGTTTTTATCTCTTGCCACCCAGTACAGCATTTTAACAGACTTCTATTGGGTTTTCTACATTCAGTTCACTTAGAAGATGACACTTTGCCCCCAAATTCATATGCATTGTTGTTCTTGAAAACTTTCAGAGGTACATTCCTAACAAAATCAGGTCCTCTGTTTTATCTGCAACAACTCACCAAAGAAAATCACTGAATATGAATGAACAGAGCAATTCTTTATGCCCATGGGAGACAGACAGACCAAGCCCAATGATACTGAAGAAAGTGACATGACTATGAGTTGTTTTTCAAGATTACTTACTCAGAGTAGAAAGGAGCAGGGAAAGAAAGTTTCTTTGAGCATGTCTGTGCATGACAGATGAAGTGCATTCATCATGTATACGCAGGAAAAATGAATGTGTCTTCTTAAACATTTTTCTTATTGTGCAGAGACATATTTCTATCTGAAATGCTGGAGATAAACACCCAACAGTTTACTCCTCATTTTCACTGTACTTACGGCCTCAACAGTTCTCTCAGAGTGACAGGTGATATGATTAGCACTCACCAGACCCTTTATTCCTAGGTTCTGTGGCAAAACAATTCTCTTTTCAAAACATAAAATAGCCCAACAATGCCCTTTAGAATGTGTGCATGATAGATGTGGAAATCATCCGAGTGTGAAAAAAAGAAAAAACCCTACATCATTTCTAAGCTCATTTTTCCTTCCTTATAACCAGTTTGCTTTGGTGCAATATTTGCTCAAGGATAGTTTTAGCAAAAATCAAGGGAACAAAAGGCCAAAGAAAAGTTCTAATTTTACTCATGAGCGAAGGATAAGCAAGCATCTTCTACTTAAAACATTCATTTTTCGCTAGTGGAAAAGTTGTACTCAAGGTTCTTACTTGAGCTATGAAATCCATACATCAGATCTGCGAATTTTCTTTAAAAAGGAAACTAACAATGCAATTTTCCACATATCTGATTAAGGTAGAGCTTAATGCATTCGTGAACCATTTCCTAAGGCTATTATGAATTCAAGGATAAAGCATAAAAACATGCTAAGTGCAGGAAGTGTAAACAATAAAGGCTATGCCATCAACTTTTATTTCTCCAAATTGCAGTCATGTGAGAAGCTAGCTCATATTTTTAAGTCACATAAATACATAAATGAACATTTTGAAATTTGAGACTGCCTGGGAGATTATAATCCATATCACTCATTTCATAGAAAAGGAGGTATTGACAAAACAGTTTAGCTATATAGTATGCATCATTTCTTCAGTTATGCCTATAATTATTTAGCTATTATAATGTTTAGAATTTGTACCTGTGGAGGTTTAAATGTGAATGCATGTCTCTCATAACCTTGGGGATTTTTGATTAAGAATGAGTTTACAACTTGAGTGGAAAGAACCCTGCAGGAGGGCATGCTACAAGGCCAAATCTTCTGCCCAGCCATTCTAGATGTGCAAAGAGCAGCTGGAACTCTAGCTCTTTGGGTTTGCTAGCTGTCTGGTGGTGTCTCTCTGCTATGGATCTATGGAAGTTAGCCAGCTTCTTCTGCCATTGATGATGCTTCCCCTGGATTCTGTAGGCCTGAAATAAACCCTTTCCTCTAAAAGGTGTTTCTGGTCAAGTGTTTGTCCAAGGAGAAAGTAACTGCGACAGTGTCTACAGTGAACCAGATACTATGAGTTTAAATTATACTGTAGTACAATTAACTTGGTACTAGATCTTAAGGGAATCTTTCTATGAATGCATATTTTTTTTGTTTTGTTTGATACAGAGTCTTACTCTGTGGGCCAGTCTGACTTAGAACTCATTATGTAGCCCAGGCCAGCCTTCAAACTATTGTCAGTCCTCCTGCCTCAGCCTCCCGATTGCTAGGATTGTAGGCATGACCCACTATGCCTGGCTCTAAATGCTAGTTGATTAAAGAATGGATAGATCCTACTCTGATGTAACTCAGAGGCCATGTCACATCCCATGATCCCCAGAGGACCACAGGGTCTTTCATTTTGAACAAAGAGCATGTCAAAATAGATTACTCCGGCACCCTCTTCCTTAGAGCTTCTATGTTAATTAAACAAGACTGCCAACTACATTCCTTCACCCTTAAAGATTCAAATAAAAGTTAGTAGTGAATAACATTTCAAATATGGATGTTTCTCTCTTGAAACCTGAATCAAAGTGTGGGTGGAAGAGAAATCAAGCTTGGATAACACAGTTGTGGATCCCTGAACTACTGAAAAGTCCCTGTAGGCAGGGGAGATGGCTTTGGAGGGATAAAAAGCTGCTGCATAAATATGAGGACCTGAATTCAGATCCTTAACACCTATGTAAAAGTGAAGCATGGTGATGCCCACCTGGAACCCTAGAGCTGAGGAGGCAGAGGTGGGTGAATCCGGATTTGCTGGCTAGCTTGAGTAGATGACAGGTTCAGTGAGAGGTCCTGTCTCAGAAACAAAGAAAGCAAAGCGAGATGGAGAAAGACACCTGACATTTACTTCTGGCCTCCACATACATGCACATACAAGTGTACATTAACTCCCCCCACATGCTTCCACACATATACACAGATGTATAGACATGCAAAAAGTCTTTGTGGTGTGACAAGGTATGTATAAAATCTGATGCTCTCAGTCACTGAATATACACCACACCAATATAGTACTTTTTCACTTTTAAAAATTTATTTATTTTAGCTTTGGGAGGTAATCAAGTCTTCAGGCAATGGCCTACATTTCTTTGGGACCTTACTTTATTGGAGGTGCTTCACTCAAGAATCCCATCTCTTCCTCAGAAATTGCTGTCCACTCACACAGCTGAACAATAGTAATAATAGTAATAATAGTATAGATAATACTTCCTAATAATTTTAACTATAGTAAATGGTCAGAACATATCAGACTGGCCTTGAGCATGGTTTTCCATTTTCTATCCTTAGAAAGTACCAGATCCCACAGCCTGCCTGAGAATCCCAAGAGGTAGATATCTGTAGTAGAAACTTATCTGACTACCTTCAAAGAGTGAAATGCTTGCTACTAGTAATTTTTAAATTGCATCCTGACTGGTTTTTCCATATAAGACAGCTCTATGATATTTATTTGAACATGCAAACTTTCAGCCTCACCTTTGGGATAGGGAGTGAATTTAAAATCACCCATGTGACCGTATGCATGTCACTGTGTGTGTGTGGTCACATGTGCCTATAAGGCCCGTCAGTATGTCTGTGTGTGGCAAACTGCTCAAGTTACAATCCCTCTCATTCATGTGTAAGTGTACTTTTTTAAAAGACCTTGCACTTCATGATTTTGTCGTGATATCTCTTCTTATTTACTAAGGTGATGTGTGTCTGAGGTACATTACACAGCTGATGAATGGAGGAGCCAGAACCATAACTCACGTGTCTTGTGTTCCTTCACCACGCCAGGCAGTTGAAAATTTCCAGCCTTATCATGTGCTTCTCATCTTTTCCCTGAAAAATCATAAGGCAGCATGATCCTATCTGGCCTATCGCTGTCAATATTTTAGCATTTCAATGAGGAGGAGGGGTAAAAAGAGAAAAAAAATGTTTCTGTAGAGATTTTTTGCTGAGATAGGAGAGTTCTTGGTCTCCATCCAAAGATCTTGAGCAACTAAGGAGACTATTGTCCGCAAGTTGGTGCAGGATTTAGCAATGTGATGGTAGCTCTTTGGCTGCCCTCGGTCTCTCTCAAGGCCTCCAGAGGGAAAACAGGAAACTGGGCTTAATTCTAGCTAACACTGGATTCCTGTCCTGGCCCTGAATAAAGCACATCATCCCCGAGCCTCAGTTGCACCACTTTTTAAATAAGGGCATGAATTCCCATTTCCTGACTCAGAGACTTACTTTAAGAATTCTGTGAGGAAATATATGTGAAACTTCCTTGAAAATCATTTATATTAAATGTCACAAAAATTCCAGAGTGTTATTAAGATGGTTAGCAGAGCAAGAAGATTCCAGAACACTGAGAAAATGATGGAATTAAAGGAATGCCTTGTACTGAAAGTTGATGAGGGCAACTTTCACTCAAAATTATATGTGACTTTTCTCTGAGTCAATCCCTAGAACTGATTTTTTTTTTGTTTTATAGGCTTGTATAAGTAAATTTGTTGTCTTCAGAGCTCCTAAGGTCATACTTGGTATACATCAGACCCCTTTCTCCAAACCTATAGGGATGAAGCCTATGTCTCATGAGCTTGTCAGACAATTCCAAGTAGATTTGTGTTCTTAATATTGACTACTATTTTTGTTATTCTCAGTTTACATCACTTATCATTCCAAATGAAAATGCTTATTCCATCAGATAATGATCAGGGTTCCCTCTCTGCTACTATGGAGTACACAGGGGTGGTTACTTGACTTTCCATCTCTATAAATGAACTAATCAACTTTTAGAAAGAGAACGGGGGATGGAGGAAGGGATTCAGGTCATACACTCTTTGAAAAACGTGCTTCGCCAATGATTAAAAGCATTCCCAGCCGGGCGTGGTGGTGCACGCCTTTAATCCCAGCACTCGGGAGGCAGAGGTGGGAGGATCGCCATGAGTTCAAGGCCACCCTCAGAGACTACATAGTGAATTCCAGGTCAGCCTGGACTAGAGCGAGACCTTACCTCGAAAAACCAAAAAAAAAAAAAAAAAAAAAAAAAAGCATTCCCACTAAGCCCAGCCTCATCTTAAAGATTCCACCATCTCCCAATAGTTGGGGCCCATGCTTATATCTAACACATGAATCTTTGGGGAAACTCTTAAGATTGTGTATGTATGGTGTGTGTTTGCATTGTGGACACGTGTTCTATCACTGTGCTACATCTGCAGCCCACAGAGACACACAACGTCTTGTCCCACAGATATCTAGAGAATGAAAAGGTGATTCAAGGCTCCAAATTCACAAAATTGACTTATTAATTTTTGCACAAACCATTAAATGGAGCCTACTATCATGACTCTTCTGACCCCTCCCTTCACCCTTCCTACCCTTTTATCCTGGATATACTGGAAAACTCACCCCAAACTCATCATTCTAGCCAGCCCTGCACTATGGACACTGATTCTCTTTCTCAATAAGCATTCTTAATACACACACCCGTGTGTGAAACTATTCCTGGGAAGATGTTAACACACATTTGCTGTCCCCGGGTAGGGCACCAATGACAGATCAAAGCATGATTCCACCAAAGTCCAAGTTGGCGAATCAAGGAGTTTAACAGGTTTCCTTACAGAGCCTGGGCAAGGGCTTACACACAGGAGAGTGGGAGACAACAAAGCTACCTTATTACTCAACTCAGTGTAGATGATCTCCTCGTGGCTGCAGAGATGGGATATACCCCTCAATTAACCTTGCACACACTATGCACTCTAGTGCCCCCCAAGATCATGAGACCACATATTGCAGAATCACACAGAGCTAGCCAGGAGGTGCATCCAATAAGCCATCCTAGCCCTTCCTTCTAGGAGGGACCAGCAACAGATCTCTTCAGGATCTGCTACCAGTGGACACAGCTGCTTCTGATGAAGACAGCCGTGGCTGCTATGCTCGGAGGACAGTGCTCTCCAATACATGAATGAACATTCATCTCTGGATAATTGTTTTACATCTCGAATTAGTGTTTCCCAGCACCCACCCAGCAGCATGCATCCCATAACTGATTGCTTTACCTATTAGTAAATCCATTTCAGGCCATAGAACAGAGACTAGCACTTGGTTCTCAACAGACAGCCAATGCCATCTCTTCATAGTCTGTCCAGGCATGAAACAATCTGGCCTCATAAACCCATCATTTCAGCTGCTGTCTTGCTTTTGTATTCTTGGCCAGTCTTACCTCACAAGAATTCCAAGATGATATTTAGTACAATTGTGCTAACATCTTCCAACACTGCAGTTAGGTGTTTGAAATAAAATGTGTAATTATGGTAGTGGAAGGCTACCTGTGATTCTAAACAAACCTCATGTTTCTCCAGCTATAATTAAGGAGCAAGGTTTGTAGAATACAGTTTTCCCAAGAAATGCACTTCAAGGGAGAGGTCTGTTCTTTTACAGAGACTAAAGGAGGTGGGTCTTGTGATTCAATGATTGGATATCAGCTCCTCACACTAGTTCTGTTTAAGAGATTATATGTGTCTGAAAGCACAAAATAAGTGGAAGGAATTAATGAATGGAGTTTTAAGCAATATTCTTCCAATTTGTCTGCCTTTGAATAAGAACAAATTAGAACAGGGAAGGAAAGTTACAGACACCCACAGAAGCCCACACAGCCCAGAGTATAGAAGCAAGCCCTACCTCTTAAATTTTTCCAGAGAAAATTATGAAAATGGGAGATGCCTATAGCCTTAGGTAAAATTAAACATTGTTTTGAATAGTCTCACTTCCCCTACATTTTACAATCCATAATAGTAGGAGTAGAAGAGAGAAGACCGAGGACGGGAAGGTTTTCCTGTTTCCTTATTGAGGACTGTCCATCTGATTCTCAGAGCTGTGGGTTTCTCTGCCGCTCCTGGACGGTGTTTGTCATTAGGCATATTTAGCTGAACCTTATTATCCTGCTACAGGAAGAATCCCATTTGTCAGCAGTTTTAAACTTTGCCAAATAAAGGCTTATTGGCAAATGGCACTAAACACTGATAATGACCCAACTTTAGAAAACACACACCCTGCTGTGCTGTATTCAAGCCATGGTCCTATTGAAATAAAAAAGAGAGACAATGCCTGCTTTTAGATGCCAGAGATCCTTTGTATTCTGATAAAAGTCCAAATTAATGTTTTAAAAGGTTATTGCTATTTTCCCCATTTAGCTGGTATCATTTATGAGTCTTATTTAGACAAGGTCCTACATTATTTTACTGTTTCTTTTTGCACAAAATGGGCCTTTGATTGCATTAGATCATCAGCTTCTGCTTTTCATTAGAGAAACCTGAAATACCCTATTATTAAGATTAAACAAAAAAAAATAGTTGTTTTCTTATTCTGAAACCTATTATTTTGAGGCTACTCTGACCAGAGCAAAACAGATCATCTGTATAAAACTTGACCCAAAGACACTTCAAGAGGAGCAACATAACCTCCTGAGTACCACAGTTGGGTTGCTTCTGTAGCTGGGCTTTCCTGGAACTCAAAGGAAGACGTGCTCATTGAAGTATTTCACCTCTGCTTTGCTCTGACAGGACTTTTACAGGGCAAAATATCCTTTTGCAATGCAATGCCTTGAACATGGTGAGGTGCTGCATGGAAACGACAAACTACACTTGGACTTAAACTTTATAAGGTCTTACATGTGCAAGTTGCTTATGCTTAACCTGAGGTTTTCTCAGTGTACATCTCAGTCCAATGTATGACCAGTGATGGCTGTTTCTCCAACCACACTAGCCAAAGTGGGCCAAGATAATTTTCACAGACCAGGGCTTCCCTAATTGTTCTACTGTCCTTAGAATTCCCTCAGATTTCTCCCAGAGGATCAGGAATTACCTAGAGAAAAATTTTTGAATGTGTGTGTATGTGTGGTATGTGTGCGCATGTGTACACATGTTCATATGTATGTAGGTGAACATGTGTGCATGTATACGTGTGTGTGGAAGGCAAAGGCCAATTTTAGAGCCTTTATCAGTCACTTTCCACCTTTATTTTTTGAGTCTCTTACTGAACCCAGTCCTCCCAGATTCAGCTAGACTACCAGTAAGGCCCAGGAGTTCCTTGTCTGCACAATGCTGGGATTATAGGTGTGTACCACCATGCCCAGCACTTTATGTGGTTTCTAGAGATCTGAACTCAAGTTGCCCTGCTTAAGGCAAGCACTTCACCCACTGAGCCATCTTGTCAGTCCAGGAATTTCATATGGGCTCTTACTTCTGGGTTATCCTTGTAGGTTCATTTAAACTCTAACTTGCAAAGTGAACTCTCCAGGAAAGCTTACCCAACCTATCAAAGAGGAGCTCCATACCTGCCCCATGTACCGGAAGGTTACTATAGCTCTAACTACACCATGTTGTGATTTGTGTGCTAGACCATTGTTGCCATCAGCATTCTAGTTGCTGTGCAGAAAGAACCCAAACAAAAGTGGCTTGTGGAGGAATGGGTTTATTTGGCTTAAGGACTCGAGGGGAGACTCCATCCTGGCAGGGAAAACGATGGCATGAGCAGAGGGCTGGACATCACCTCTGCCACAGCACTGCAAACAGCGGCAGGAAGGTGTGCCAAATACTGGCAAGGGGAAGCTGGCTTATAACCCCCATAAGCCCACCCCCAACAATACAGCTTCATCGAGGTTGTAAAACCCAAACTGCCATCAGCTGAGGATCTATCAGAACACATTCAATTGTTTGTGGGGGACACCTGGATCAAACCATGACAACCATGAACAGTATGATGGTAAGGGTCATATGGTTTCATTATAGAGTTTGACATACCAAGCACACTGTATGCCACAAGCTAGGTTGCTTAGTAAATGTTTGTTGAGTGACTATATCTGCAGGCTAGCTTTCTCAACTACCTCATCACCTTTGCAAGCTGATTCTTACTCTGCCCAAGGTTGTGTGATGGTGGCGCCCATTTGCACCCACAAAGGCAGCCCTGTCGGTCGGCCAGACTGACAAGTTCACTGATGTCAATATATGCAGTACCACAAGCTTTGTGCTAGAACCCAGGTACCAATGCTGTGGGATCCTGTCTGTTGGCTTAGTGTATCCCCTTTGTCCTTCTACTATCATCTGTAATCCTAGGACTTGGCTCTGTATTTTGGAGGTGGGAAGGAAGACGGACCACGAAAGCTCACTGTGAACTGATTTTCTATGAAAAAGTGTGACTTTTCTGAGAAAGCTCTTTGGCGACTCATCTAAACAGACTGTGGTGGGAATCCTCTGTCCTATCTGGTTTATTTAAATAAGCACAACTGATGCTCTAACCATAGCCTTTCATGTAGGTTGAAGGTAAGAGACTGTCTGCTCACAGACAAACTTTTGTTCCCTTGTACTTCCAGAGCAATGCCAAAGTTCCTGGTAGGGTTGTCAGATATGAACGGGACACTCAAATGTAAATATCTGATAAATAACAAGTAGTAGTTTTTTAAAGAATTAGTATGTCCCAAATAAGTCATAATACATAATAATACTAACGCTTTAGCTCCAAACTATGCACCTACCAGAAGTGATAAGCCTATGGCTTTCACCACATTGCAAGATTTATTTTAAGTTTTCTATGAAACTTTTAATATTGAGTAACCAATCATAAAAATATAAATCATCAGCAGTATGGTAAAATTAGGCCAACTGTTGCACAAGACATAATTATTCTAAAAAATGTTTCATTTTTCTGAAAATCAAATTTTACTGGGCATCCTGTATTTTTATTAACTACATCTGGTGATCATAATCCTGAGTCAAAAGTACCAGTACAGCCATTTGAAGGACAAGGACTGTGATGTTCCCATTGTGTCCCTAAAATTATAATCCCTAGGGTGGCCTTTACAGGGACAGATGGAACTGGTCACGTGTCTTTGACTGCCTTACCCACAGGCTTTCCTTAATCTAGACTGTCACTAGATTTTCAAGGGAGAACAAGTTCTAGACTCTGGCTATTGAGTCATGAAAAGACTGAACCCATCAAAAGGAGGAGAGAGGTCTCCTCTGTCAGCATTACCCAAGTTTTTAGGAGTGAGAGGCAGGAGAATTACATTTTCAGGCCAGCTTGGACTACAATGAGTGAAACCCTGTCTCAAAATTTCAAGACCGACACTAAAATCAGAAAAATTGAGAGTAGTTTCTGAGACCTGGCTCCAGGAGACTCCAAACTCTCATCTTCTGCTGGCCTTTCTCTCCTGATTGCTTTGGACTCAGTCAGAAGCAATGTGCTTTAGCCTAAACACTATACCAGAGATGATAATAGGGATTTTCAGAATACTTTACCTCTCATTTACCTGGGCTGATTTTAAGCTTTTGTGGATTGAATAACTAATAAAAACTATATCATTGTCAACAGTGTGGCAAAATAACAGGCCAAGGCAAGAAAGTGATAATTAATTGACATTATTTGGATGGATTCTTTTCCTTCTCTCCACCCTGGCTTTTATGCTGACCAGGAGTTTAATGGAGCCCCAGATAAACTATATCAGTGCCTGGGCACTTGACACACACACACACACACACACACACACACACACACACACACACACACAGCGATAAAGGGAGATGAAGTCATCCAGGGAAGCAGGAAGCAATTATCCTCATAAAGAAAGCCAAGCATCACCCATGATGAGCCTCAGCAGCCATTTACTTAGGTTGGGGAACTTTTTGTTCTCAAGGATTTTCAATAAGTTTTCCTAGTTCTCTACAGCTTCCTTAATTCAATAGACTTTCTTTTATAAATGATAGAATCACACAGTCATTACAACCCACATACCCAGGTCTGTACTGCATCACAGAGAGGAGATGTGGGAGGGAAGAGAGGAACTAAACCACAGAGATGGAAATTTCAAAGGGCCTTCATATTTGCTTCTTCTGGAGTGTTTGGTATTATTTTTATCTTTCCCATTATATGCTGTTGCCCTGAAAAATTGGTGATAATTATTAGATGAATTGTCTGACCACATTGTGGGAGTCCTGTGTCTAATATATGTCACATCTAAATGCAGATGTGTTGGGAGGGCTGATTTGTGGTACATTGCAAACATACAAATGGAAAGTGGGTCTGTCAGCTCATGGATTTGACATATATTTATTAAAGGATCTCTAAACATCAAAGGACAACTGAATCAAACTTGCAAAATAATTATTTTCAAGAATACTGAAAGTCACCATATAAAAAAGTATAACTACTTTTCACATTTTTAAGGACTAGAGATAACTTTATTTATGTATTTATTTATTTATTGAGCCTAGTGTTTGAAAATCTCTTCCTTAGCAGCATTTTATAGTAGAGGACAAGATTCTTTCCCCGAGTGTTTGCAAGCAGGCCTTCCATAAAGGCAGGGGATTCCACCATGGATTTACAAGTTGTGAGGGAGGAAAGAATAGCAACTGTGTGCTCTCTAACTGGAAACTTCCCAGGCTCTTTCCTACATTGTGGTTCAGTGGTTCTTTCAACTCTGGCCTTTAAAGTGAGCTGTGCATTATCAGAGCGGACCCCTGGTGCATCACCCAGTCATCATTATTCACTAACTCCCCCACCCCCCAATCCTCACCAGCTCCTGAATGCTGGCTGTCTACTTGGGGATAAGGAAAACAGGAAGATGGCAATCATATCTCCCATTAGCAGCCATTAAGAGCTCGGGCATCCTAGCAAAGCTGCTACTGAAATAGATTTTTCATAAATTTCCTGAGCAGCCCAGTGGAACACAAGACAAAGAGCAGCCCTTATTCCGTAGATAACAGCTTTGAAGAGCTAGGCACTCCTGGGGCAGAGGTGGTCACAGGAACTCTCTTGGCCACTTGGAAATTAGCACTTGAAGAGGTTGACTGAGGACCAGGTTTCTGGATGTTCTGGGTATTGGGGAAGAATAAGGAATGTGTATTTTTTCCTTTTTTCTTTGTTGGTTCATGTCTCTTTGCCATTTTGACATGTGCCATCTTTGATTCCAGAAGGGGGTCTTAAGTCATACAAAAAGAAGACCACTGTGTTGTGAATAGCCTAGATGAAGGAATTCTTAGCTCTTTCCCCCCCTCCCTCTCTGTCTCACACACACACTATATGCATGGTATATTAAAATGGAGACTGAATAGTCAATTTGCTTGTGAGCAACACATGTTCTTCTTCCATCTCAGAGACAATGAACAAAGGAATTCCAAAGCTTGGGAACTCTTTCTGGCTCCCAGTAAATGTGTCTTACAGCTCTCCAAACACATAGGCTGAAGTAAACTTAGACTCTCATTCAAAGGCTTTGCTGAGAAGACAAAGGAATTAGGTCTTCCTAAACCATAAGCTTTGCTTCTTTTAATCCAGGCATGTTAAAGATAGTAGAGGCAATTTAGTCCTGGGAATTATAAAACGTCAAAGGCCAGAAAGAGTTGGAGTTTATTTTCAAAGATTCCTTATTCCTCTCCAGTAACCAAATCCATGGTAACTCGAATTCTGTTTTCAGTGAATATGGGTAACTTGACTTCTCCATACAACTCAGTAGTTTGCTTTTATACTTGCTTACTATGATACTAAGTATGTGCAAAATTTCCTTTGCTTTGAACTCAGTTTCCTAGTTGAGATCTGCACTGTGGCCTGCCTGTCTGAACTCATGGAAAATTGAGATACTGAAAGAGAATTGTTCTAGTTAAGCTTCCCCAATGGCGCTTTTTAAAAACAGCAGTGGAAAAAAAGTAACAGGGCACCAGTCAGATGTGATTTTTGGCAGACACATCACTCAGATTGCTCAGGGCATCCCCAGAAATTATAAACCCTCAAAGGTGTGAGGGCACAGTAAATAAAGCACGATACAGTTATTTTAATGTCATCCTCTAGATTCGGATCTCCTCTCTGCAAGGTCTTAGTAATGTGGATTTTGATCTAAGTGAAAGGTCAGCTTTGAAGTAAGTGTAAAGTTATTTACAGGAAGTGAAGCAGAAAGTAGGCTTTCGTGCCTTTTAAAATACCTCTATTATTCAGAAGAACCTGAACTGTATCATCAGTTAAAGGAAAAACAAATGTCTACCTTCTTACATTAAAGCTAAATAAACACCATACTAGAAGTACGCTATTAATTCCTAAATTTTAAATTCAACAAGGTCTGCTTTCCCCAACTTTGGATTTGAAAACTGGAAATAAACAACTGTGAATTAAGGCTCTCAGTAAATATGTAGCAGTTGTAGTTGGGGGAGGAAGGGCAGAACATTGCCAAGATGTAATAATCAGGGTGGGTTTTCGTTCCAATATGAGATGCTAACTAGACATTTGTGATAACTACATGATCAACAGCATCTTTAAATATTTAATTTCTTGTCAGTTGTTATCTAAATTGATTTCAACTCATGTTTATGTAAGTGTGTATTATATATACCTATATCTGCCAGAGGAAAGTGGCAAATTAAAGCAATTATGTGGCTCATTCTGCAAGAAAAAAAAAGGAAGAAGAGTGATCTGATGATGAGGAAAAAAGAAGATTCAGAAAAACATAACCTACAGATTTATATTAAAGTGTAGCTTGGACTTCTTCAAATGATACGTTTATCTATAATAAGTTTTGGCCTTCTTCCTATGCCAAATCAGAACGTTGATTCCTAGATGTGTTTAGATGTCACATATAAGTGAATTCAGCAGCACAATATTGATAGGATGAGTTATCAAACTTCAGTTCAGCTATAACTCTGTTTAATAAAAATCAATTAAATAACTATTGTGTCCCAGGCACTTAGTTAGGTACAGAAGGCTTCACAGTTCATTGCAGTGTAATCTATAAGGTGAGGTGCCATTTTTATTATCAAGATGCTTCCCTTAGTCTAATACCCAACAAAGACACAAAAAGGGAATGCAAACAAAATTTCTAATTTCCACATTACATCACTGGAACCACCTGGTAGGATACATTTGACCAAGAGGGTAGTGGATATAGTTCAGTTATATAGAAAGTGTTTGTCTACCATGAATAAAGACCTTGGTTCAACCCCAAACCTCACATAAACTGAGCATAATGGGGCATACCTCTAATCCCATTACTCAGGACCAAGTTCAAGGTCATCCTTGACTACACAGTAAGTTTGAGTCCATCGGGTGATATATGAGACTTTTCAAAAATTTAAAAACATATACATACCATATATATCAATTATTTCCCAAAGCCCTGAGGCAGAAGAGGTCAGTAAAGTGGAAGATTCAAGCACTGGAGATCTAAAGACCTGGGTTACAGAGATGAACTCTCACCTCTGCTTCTCCAAGCTCAGCCCTGAGCATCAGAGAAGAGACTCATATCTCTCTAAGTATAGGCGCCTGTCCGTAACACACAGCCCTGAATGAAGAGATGGAAGAATCACTCCCCCATCAGGAGAAAAGAACATGCCAAATTCTGGACAGAAAAACAACCTGTATACATTATGAGAAAAGCTGACCTTTGAATAAGCACTGTTTGGTTGTTTTCCACCTTTCTGCTATCTTTCTATTCCTACCATGATTGTAATCAAAGTTTTCAAAAATTAAAAATAAAACTATAAAAATACTCACTTTTGTGACCTAGTAGCTGAGTGAAAATGAATATCACTAGGTATCACTTTCCTCTTCTGCAAAAGTATAGTAATATAAGTGAACTCATAAGCAAAGGTGTGAGGAATGAGATAATGTATATAGAATTTTGGTATAATATTGGGCATTGGGTAAATGACCATTGTTATTTTCATCCCTTCTTCTGATAAAACTAAACAGCCTAGTACATTGTCAAAGATCTGGTTCTTATGCCTATACACGTCTAACAATGAGAAGGAACACTTCATTCACCCAATACATGATGGAACGACAAATGAGCAAACAGCAGTCATGGTGTCTATGAATTGCCATGGTAACCATTTCTATTTACTCTCTGAGCTGGAGGAAAAATAGTTGGATTAGTAGGCACCTGCCATTCACTTTTTACTACAATGTGACAAGTAAGAGGAAAGAATATAGTGGTAAAAATTTCTATGCATCAAGCAGTTAGATACATCAAGTAGAATGAATGAACGAATTTGAAAGAATGAATCAATGTAAAAGAATGAAGCATAGATTTATTTACAAAGGGCAAAATATCTTTTAAAAATATTTTATTTATTTATTTTCAAGAAGAGAAATACAGAGATAGAAAGAGAGAGGGCGGGGAGAGAACACCAGAGCCACCACCTGTGGGTCTGGTATATGTGGGTACTGGGAAATTGAAACCAGGGCTTTAGGTACTGGAGGCAAGTACCTTAACCACTGAGCCCTCTCTCCAGCCCATGGCAAAATATCTTGAATTGATAATATTTGGAAAATAGTTGGGCTTATTTCAAATGTGTAACAAGCATGCTCTTCAAAGCCAATAAATATTTCCAGAATTTCAATGTGCTCATTAATGTTGCCTAAGAAGAAGAATACTAGAATCCAAGACAGGTGTCATGTTGCCTTAATTCATTCGACAAGTATGTGTCCAGTATTTATCACGAGCCAAAGATTATGCCAGACACGGGAACAATGAAGAATAAGACACACAGTTTTTGCTAGTTTTTGCTCACTTGGAACTTTTAACATGGTAGGTGAGAAAAATAATAAAAACTGAACAAATGAAGTAGATGGTTAGTACTTAGTTTTCAGTGAGAGCTTTAAAGTGCATCCTGCCACTTAACAGATTAGGAACTTGAGTAAGTCATATCCAGATGATAAAAAATTGAAGGAGTTATGGAGATCCATTGCAAAAGACTTATGAACTGTCAGGCACTAAATATGCAAACTGAGTCATTATCAGCAATATATTTTTATCGATCTATGGTATCTAGCAATATTAACAGCCTTTAGTGGCTAAAGTACAAATATGTACAATAAAAACAAAATGCAAGCCTTTAAATATTTTATCATTTTAATTCTTTCAAACCAGTTTTCTACCCAGTGAACTGGCTAGAGCAGGCTGAATGTTCACACAGAGCAAAGGACTATGGTGAATTGTGGCCACACAGGAGTTCATATGCAGGAGACAAGCAAATAACAAGGAAAAGCCAATGACGACTTAATGAAACTTTACAACCAATGGTAAAATAATAATGGCAAATAAAAATGCTGAGAAAGGGCTGGAAATCTGGCACAGTGGTTAAAGTCAACTGCTCATAAAGCCTGACGGCCCTGGTTGGATTCCCCAGTACCCATGTAAAGCCAGATGCCCAAAGTGGCACATATGTCTGGAATTTACTTACCCTGGCAGGAGGCCCTGGTACATGTACACTTTCTCTCTCTCTCTCTCTCTCTCTCTCTCTCTCTCTCTCTCTCTCTCTCTCTCTCTCTCTCTCTCTCTTTCTCT
>PVHP010000019.1:0-105519 GCA_004024765.1 Zapus hudsonius | reverse complement strand
CATTGATAAAGCCATTTTTATAATTCTCTTGTAATTTTCTATGTGTTAAGTATAAAATAAAAAAATTGACATTTGATAGGAAACATCAAATATAAACTCGTAACCTCATTTTCCTTTTTCCTTTAAAACTCTGGATATCATATCACATCACAGAGCTTAACTGTATCAGTAAACTGCTGATCTATACCGAGGGAAGCCTGCCTAAAGATGTTTTCTTTTATATATCTTGTACCCAAATGCATTCAAACAGAGGATCATGCATATGGAAGGTTTCCAGCTTGTACAATTAAATGATATATGACATTCAAGAATCATATTTATATTTTTACTCTAATATTTCACCATCATCAGAGAGTAACACAGTGATCATGTTCTAGGATTTAGTATGAATTTTATCAGGCTTTCATAAATAACTCACACCACAAACTCAGAAGAAACTGACATAGATAGCAAACAGTAATTTGGACCTTTTATTAATTACTTTTCTTGTTTCTGAGACAAGAGGCAACTTAAGTAAGGAAGGGTTTATTTTGGATCACAGTTTGAGGGTATGTTGATGGGAAGCTTTCTGACAGCAGCAGGAGCATACAGCAGTGCTTGCTGAAATCTCAGCGGGACCAAAGGCAAGGACCAGACAGGAAATAGGTGGGCTATTAGACAACTTCCTTCAGCTAGGCCCTTCCTTCCAAAGGTTGCACAACTTCCAGGACATAATGACACTACCTGGAGATGACGTGCTTCACCACATGTGCCTGTGGAGAACATTTTTTAGCCAAGTCATAGCAGATCTTTACTATGAGAACTGTAACATGTCGTAGACTTGGTCACCCATGAAGCCATACTGGCCTATTCACAGAGAACATGAAATGCAAGGTTCTCAAGTTAAATATGAAATTAGGTGTATAACATTGGTAGGAAAGTGCTATGGTCAGGAAAGCTGAGCTCACGTCATCTCAGCACACCTTGGCTTTACGTCTGCAGAGTGGCTGATGTCACTATCCACAGGCACCACGAAGTCAAACACAGTGATCAGATTTCCACTTTTTGAGTCCCTCATTTGTCATTGAGTTATCCTGACCACTGATTCACATACTGTTTCTTCAGAGTGCATATAAAATCAAGTTACTATGTGACAACTTTATAAATACAAAAATAACCCTACTTGCCAGCTTATATTTGGCACCAAAAAATTGAAATGTGTTTGGTCGCAAGGTCATTAGATTGGGAACACGCTCACAAACTATTATCGGTCTTACTGTTGAATCCTAGGTACCTTGCAGGGGCCTGCTATGCAATAAGTCCTCAATAAATATTTACTTAGGAAATGAATGAAGGGGTAAGTCATTAAAACAAATGTCACATTCAGCATATTTAATTTTTCCTAACTTTTATTGTAAGAGTAAACTTTTGGACTTCACATATACCCTGGTGCTTTTTGTAGTATTACATATCAGTGGAATTTTGAGTTGTCTTGAGTTGATGATTTACTTTTGAGGTGTGCTTTACTCACTGTGAATGAATAAAGAATATTCTAGATTGTTCTCATAGCAAATACCGTTTTGCTGGGGGACAGAACTTTCACTAACTTCACATCTAGCGATCTACTTGATAGCTTGTGGAGCTATTGTTTATACAGCATTAAGTAAACAAAGTGCAGTCCTTGGAAGGTACTGAAGACCCCCCAGAGCACCAGGCTGGTGTTTGATAGTGAGAAGCCATGGTGCAAATTCTAACACACATGTGAATGGGATAGTTCAAATATGGGCCAGGCGAAGAGGGAGTTGGGTGATTGCAACAGTTAAATATGGAGACAACATATAAAGCGACTTCTCAAGATAAGATCTCTGGGGCCTGTGAGGATAGGACCTGGAAACTTCTCAGAACCTAACTTCTGGGACCACTCCACACCTGCTGAGTCGGATCTGTGCATCAGCCAGCTCCAGATGACCTGTATGCACGTAAAGATTTCATCAGCAAGAGCTAAGGACTGTTTCGTGTAACAAAATCTGTCTTCTCTGAAGTGGAACCTGCTACTTGCAGAGCAAGCAGCCTGCGCTCCTGTCTGCTCTCTGCTTCCTCTGGAAGCAGCAGGGCTGCTGGATGGGAAGGCGGTGAGAACAGCTGACCAAGAAAGGAAGTTCAGGTTGAACAAAGGTTCGCTTCATTTTTATAGCCCCTAGAGGAAGAACAATACTGTACAGAAGCTGCTAATCATTGGCTGAATCTGAAGGCAGCAATCTGTGCCAGGAGCCAAATGTGTTTGGACTCTAAACTTTCCCTCCAGATGTCGTTAGACTGCAGCCTCCAGCTGGTAGGTATGAATCCCTCAGAAACAGCTGGTCACTTAGATGGATTTAAATAAAAACGTATCAATATTGATACCTTATTTGTAGCTTCTTTTACTCTTTGGATCATTTCGCTAACTTCCATTAGGCAGAAAATTATTTGGCGTGGATTGAAAATGTCTAGTTGACCTTGATAGAGAGACTTTAGCAGAGATTGCTCTGTTTAACAGCGCCCACAGGTAACTATGGCAACTCTCCATCTCCGTTATGAACGTGTTAGCCAAACCTCAGAACAAACAGCTTCGGCCTATCCGTCCTCTTTACTCAGAAGCCCAACAATAGTGGGCCATTCAGTGCGCAGAAAAGACTTTCTTTTGCAAAGCAATAATTGAAATGGCACTGTGCGGGAAGAGCCATGGTCTTAACATATCAGCAGGCCTGTTAGCATGATTTTCTTGTGTGCTATTCAAAAGAATCACCCTTCTACTTTCAACAGAGAAACCACATACCACTGTTCAGATAATCCTGCCCATCTACACTTTGACCCTTTCAGCGTGAGCTTTACAAAAGGTATAGAAACAGTGGACTTGATTTCCCCACTTTACGGATGGGAACACTGAGTCAGAAATAGAGACTGTGCTCTAGAGAGGCCTGTAGTGACCAAGTCTGTCATGAGCACCCTGGCTGGACTGCTTCTGCCTTCTTCTTGTCATCTGTCCTCTCTGCTCTCCCATTCCTTACCCACACACTCTCTCATCAGGCTTGCCATGGCCGATGCATAACACACATAAGGCATGCATGGTCCGTTTCACCCTCTGTCAGCCTCATCCCATGGTGTAAGAACCATAACCTGGTCTCATTGACCTTCACATAAGCCCAGTACTTTAACACTTGTGTGAGTTTGGTAGTGCAACCCTTTCCCTGAACTTCTCTTGATCTCACTCACGTTAGAATCCTTCAGGCTCTACCGGGATTGTATCTTTCTATTCATCACACTCTGGTGCTTCCTGGAACATTTGGCTTATACCTCATAGTAGTGTTGACTGTGCACTGGGGGACACCATACTGAGTACCACAGTGAGATCATCAGTTCCTGAAGACGAGGGGCCATGTCTGTGTCATGCACCTCAATACTCAGCATCTAAGAGCTACTCAACACCTGTAATAAATGAATTTGTATCAGGAAGGCTCCTCTTCCTCTCTTCTTCCAGCGTGCGTACTTCTCTCCAAGGTCCAACTCAAGCACAATATTCTTCCCGAAGCTTTTATTAAGCCATCTCTAGATTACTTATACCCAACACAAAGTCAGTGCTACATTATTTATTATCATTATACTGCTTAAGTCATAAAGACAATGGCTGCCTATACATATTCAACACAGAGGCATTTTTCCAAGCTGGGTTGAGTTCACCAGAATTAGAACCCTAGACAGGACAGGCTGATCATGCTCGCTTTCTCAACTATTCCTTCAGCTGCCGTGATTTTACTCTAATAAAATCTTACATTCTTTTTGTCTCTTCTTGAGGCTAGGTCTCACTATGTGAGAGGGCTACTCTAGTCCTCACTGTGTAGCCCATCTGGCAATGAACTATGGTAAACCTCTTGGCTGAACCTAGCAAGTGCTAGGAATACAGGTGTGAGCACCATAGTTGGCTTAGGCCGACTTTGAACTGGACTGCCAATTCAAGGAGCACAGGGGCAATGTCCTCTATGACTCAGAGAACCAGAAGAAATCTAGCATACACTATAGACACTTATGACCCAGCTGATGAGTCAGCAGGTCAACAGAGGTGTTGCTGTGAGAAGGAAGGTTATGTCCTATTGTCCCATAAAAGACTACCTGAAGCCTGCATTCCTGCTCTGTCCATGAATTAGAAAGCCTTGTAGGCCAGGGGCCACCAGATCCTTCTCCCCCATTCTAAGTCTGGAGGTTGCAACTAGAATCAATGCCTTTTGCTTTCCAGAAAGGCATCCCTTAAAGAATCCTTTGGCCTTTTTTTCGTCTGCAGCTTCAAGGCTATACTCATATTTTTGCTGGGGCTATCATGGTACAAAACAGCCATTCTGAACAACATCAAGGGAAGGGAAGAGGGGGTGATTAAGGGCCTCATTTGACTCTTCTCTCATTGGAAGTAACATTACAAGGGCTGCAGGGTGTCATAAACAGCACGGACTCTTCCTGACAGAGAACAAGCAGATCACACCAATGCATTTAGCATTTGATATGAGATGTGATAACCCAGCGCAGGTACTGTGGATCCTGCCTCTCTCCTCCTGTTCTGTAAGTCTGACCCTGGAAGGTGGGCACACGAGTATCTTTTGTAAAATTCGTTAAGGTCATACTTTCCTCCAGGTATAGCCACTGCACCTCTGAGACTTCAAGATGACAGGGTCACTTTTGAATCATCTCTGCAGAGTGTGGCACAGAGACCTCCTAAAGGTCACCCTGTACAAGGTGAAGGGCTTCTGCCTCAATAACCATAATATCTGTCTGCAGCACAGCTCTGTTCCTCTGCCTTTAGCTGCTTCCTTGACTGTCCCTAGGAATCTGTATAAATTATGAATTTTTCAGGTCATTCAAGGGCAACTCATTAACCCCCATAGGAAAAGCCAGCGGTGTCATTTCTTCCTAAGTGGTGGCTTAATGGCCACAAGCAGAGAATGCTTTATCAAGAGGCATTAATAGAGTAATGAGATGACGCTCACGTGAGATCCACTAAAGAGCCCAATTTAAGGGCTAGGTGCCAATTAATATAATCATCACCATTCTTCCCGGAAATAGAAAAGGAAAAGAAACTCAGAATTGAGAATATTTGAAAAAGGTTGCATCTGGGCTTAATAGGTAAGCAGTTTCTTTTAGCAAATATGAAAGTATCCGTGTTGGATTTCTGGCTCCACACTGACCCCAGTAAAATCTCTGTGAACTGTGGCCTTCTGTCCCTCTTACGTGTCCTGTTGCCAAGAATTGCCCACAAGTGTATCTCTCACTATCATCTATCTACTGTCTGTCTGTCTATCTTTCTGTCTGACTGTCTATCTATCATCTATCTATCCATCCATCCATCTATCTATCTATCTATCTCTATCATCTATCTACTGTCTATGTCTTTCTCTTTCACTCTTGAGTTTAGGTGGAAGCATTTTGATGGTATCAGTGAGACTTGGTCCTCTCAAGTGTGTTTTCCTCTGGATTGTCTCTGTCAGTATTTGTAAAACAATTCAGTCATACTGGTGTGTTATGATGGACATTTTCCAGCTGACAAACCTGGGGTCGACGCCCTAAAAGATAACAACAAAGTCAGGATTTTCTCCATTTCCATTTTTCTCCTGAGGTGATAGATACTCTGGCCCCACTGGAGTCAAGCCATAGAGCCCAAAGTGGAATAATTCCTGGCTCATGTTCCCTCCTCCCAACCTAGCTTGGGACTCTCAGGGGCAGAGATGGATCTTCCCCATGTCTATCAGAAAAGAACACTGGGTATGTTAGGAAGGAGGAGGAGGACTTATCCCTGCTGAATCCTGGTGCAAGCAGAGCCTCCCAAGGAAGGGAGGGAATCAGTGGCCCCCAGAACTACACAAGTCATGTCTAAATCATTTGTGACTCCTAACCCCCATCTGCCTATTAAGACTCCCTCCCTTCCCCGCCTTTGCACATTGTTCCTCGGCTCAAATAAGCCTCTTTCTCATAAAGGCTACAGTGACTGCTCCTTCCTTCATTTGCCCCTTACCACCTGATGATTCGAGAGAGAATCTGGGGTCACTAGTGTACGGCTTACTTTAAAGCAGACTCTAAAAATGTCACATATCTTAATTCAGTTTTTCTTCTAGAGGATAGAGGACCATAGCATACCTGGGGGGGACTGCACGTGGCCACAAAACCAGGTTCATGTGAGCTATTGAACATGTCCAAGTTTAATGGTAAATTTTTCGCTCGTGTTCATTGATGGTCACTGAGCCCTTTCTGGGTGCCGGACCCTGTGTGAGGAAAAATCAGTCACACCCAGAGGAGCTCAACAGAGTAGAGAGGCAGGCAACTTGTTTACCAGGAGACTTTTAGTGTCTTCTCAAGCATATCCTGGATGATGCCCTTGGGAGATTGAGCAGTTTCATGGGGCTGCACAGAGCTCTTGGCTACAATGCAAGGCCATCAATGGCATGGAAAGGTGAGAATTGAGAGGTGGGATGCTTCCAGCAGTGTGGACAGAGTCAGAAACAGGCAGCTCACCATTTTGGACTTCAATGCTTCCTTGATTATCTTGTGCGTAATTGTATCCAAGAATAGAAGGCTAGCTCCTTAGCACTGAATGATTTTGAAAGGATGAATTCAGCCAGCCTGTGGGTCAGCTCAGGTCCCTGCATCAGAATGACCTCATTCAGAAATTCTTGCTCATCACACCCACCAGACATCACAGCCGTCAGTGGCCACTGGAACTGCAGCTCTATCTCCAATGGCATAAAGGAAATTTACTATGCATAATGCAGGCTTGCAGCTTGGGTTTCCTTTGCCTTGGCCATGGCCGTGGCTCACATTTCACTGACATGGGGCTTTCTGAGTGCGAGACTGGGCATGCAAAGAATGGGATAATTGATCTTTCCCTCCTGGCTGGAACCTGTGGTTGCATTCCCTTTAAACTTCACAGAATTCCGATTGTCACCTTGGATTTTACCATGAAAAATAAAAGTCTACAGGTATAACAGCCTCAGAGTTTCTGATGACTGAACAGCTTAAAATTTTTTTTTTGAAAAACAAACAACCTCAGACATATATATATCAGCCCACAATGGTTAGTATTCATTCTAACTTCATTTTTCTTCCTTTCCTTCTTTTATCTTCTTTTCTTCTCCCTCCCTTCAGGACTTCTCCCAGAGAACTCAGACACAAAGGTAGGCTTAAGTACTTTGGGAAAACTCACCAGAGTGGAAAAAATGCAAATTTTCTTCCCCTTTGGTAAGGAATCATATCTTAAAACTCAGAAAGATTATGTGTAAGTTAGGAAGCCTAGGAGTGGCTGTGTCCACGTGTGAGAGAAATGCCAAGCTGATCTGTGACATTCCCAGGCCAGTAGATTTCACACACAGGAATGTCAGCCCAGCTCAAGGCCTTGCCGACAGGAATATGAACTGGGCACAGAGTTAAGGGTGCCTTGGTTTTCCCATCTTTCTTTGCAGTGTTTTCTCCTCTTCTCTTTGTGTCGGCAGAAAGAATGCCTCACTGTGGTGATGTGAAGGCCACCAGGGCAGTGACCCATTAGTCACAATTATGTTAATACTGGGTGAGTTCATGACAATTAACAAGAAACTGTGAGAAACTGAAATTAAGAGTTGAAGTAAGACAAAAAAATAATATAATGTTTCTCCAGAACATTTTTATGGGGGTTTTTGGTTTAGAGCACCTAAGTACATGCCTGTTAAATGCTCTTTGCCATCAGCTAATAATATATACTAGACAAACCCAAGTTTTTCTTTCCCGTTAATAGGAAAAACCTATTAATGGCCTGCCTCCTTGCAGGCAGTCAATTCATAATTGAAGGAGTATCGAACATCTCCTATACATCATCAGAAGCACACTGTAATGAATTTCTCTGATGTCCCTGAAGTCTGATTATGGCTGAACAAAAACTGAGACCATGGGGGCTTTCTTTCATTTTCACTGGAGGAAATTCCCTTATGAACTGGGAGAATTCGGTAAGCCAGGCTGTTCCAGGGACCTAGAGAGAACTGGGAGTCTCTGCAAAGCTGATATAGTGGGAAACCTGCTCACTAGGCTCCAACTTGACCCAGAGAATGGCAGGAACCTTTCTTGTCTTCACTCCTTACAGGAGTCGGCCTGCTATCTGGCTTAGCATCCACACTATCCTTCACTCCTTCCCTCCCTCCCGACCCCAGCTGCCTTCAAATGCATGCTCACTCATTACTTATGAGTCTGGCTATCTCCCAGGGACATCTCTTCCCACCACCTCCCATCTTGTTAAGTCTAAATCACAGCACCAGCCCGGGAATTATGGAGGAGAGTGACTGCACTCCCTTGAGCAATTTGGAAGCAAAAACTAAAGTCAACACGAGCTCTTTGAAGTTTTTGATTTCCATCCTCCAGTTTCTCCTTTAGTCCCAGAGGATCCCGCTACTCTAGGTCAGTGGTTTCCAAACCTCACTGATCATCATCACCCAGGGACTTTAAGAATATAGGTTCTTGGTCCCCACTTGGCTGACATTCTAATTCAGAGGGCTAAAGAAAGGCAGGGAATGAGGACAAAGTGAAGGAAAAGAAAGGAACTGAAATTACTCAGGTCGGCATCTTGCTTCGCAGCCTTCCACAAATGTGATTTATTTTTTATTATTCATTACAAAGAGTTAATGGTATAATTATCCAAAAGCAATTAGATACAGGATAGAAATAAAGTGCTTAAGGGGCTGGCAGGCGGGCTTATTGACGAAGAGTGTAGAAGAATCAAGTGTTTCCATGGTGTGTTCCACAGGGACCTGAGCTTCTGGCTTCACTCGGAAGTATGTGCCAAGGACCTCTGTGGGGCCTTGGGATGGGGGGATAATGACTGATGCAGCTCTTCTCTTCTCTCCTTCCCTATGAAGTAGTGGTATATAGATTATGCCTGACTTTTGGGTCTATAGGGGATCTTAGAACATCTTCTCAGCCTCTATGGCTCTACTAATCTACTCTGCTGCATCCTCGTAGCTTAGATGTGAGTCTTCTTGTGAACATGAACTGAGCATTTCCTGTGTGCCAGGCAATGGTATAGGTATAGGGACTGTGGTGAGCACATTCTTTGGAACTTGTGTTCTGAGGGGAGAGTTACAACCACTAGTCAAATAAATGAAACCATTGCAGATCATAAAGTAAGCCAAGCAGTGTGATAGAGAAGTCAAAAGTCATTACAGGAAATATGGTCATTTCAAGAAAGAGCCAACTGGGCCAGGCACGATAGTGGGCACCTATAATCCTAGCACCCCAGAGGGCTGAGGCAGGAGGATTGTGAGTTCAAGATCAGCCTAGGCTGTAGCGTGAGATCCTGACAAATAAATAAGTAAATAAATCAAATGAGAAATCAAGAGCCAATTGGTAGATAGCACTTTACTTACCTGGATTCTAAATCTAGTTTGTACAACTGTGGGCTTTGTAGGCACTTCAGGAAGTTAGTAAACCATAACTGTATTTGTTTCTGTTTGTGCTGTGATAAATCACCATAAATTTCATGGCTTAAAAATAATATAACTATTTGAGATTACATTTCTGGGGCTCAGAATCACAAAATGGGTGCACTGGGCTAAAAGTTATCGTGTGGGAATGGCCGTGTTCTCCCTAGAGGAGCCAGGAAGGAGTTTATTCCCTGCCATTTCCTGCTTGGACCGGCTGCCTGCAGTTCCTGGCTTCTGTCCCCTGCCATCTTCAAAATAAACTTTAAATTTCACTCTATTCTCAACCTCCCACTTTCATTTGTGAGGACTTCTGTGATCATATTAGGTCAATCTGGATGAGATAGGATAACCATCTCCTCTCCAGATGTGTAACACAAACATACCTGCAGAGCTGCCTCTGCTAGTTAAGGCATATTCTCAGAGCCCAAGGGTCAGGACAGAAGTATGTGTCATTTTATCAGCCACCAAGCCTCAAGACTGGATTTCACTATGTAGCCCAAGCTCAAGGTCCTCCTGCCTTATCCTTCAGAATGCTGATATCAGAGATACACACCACCAGCATGCTTTCTTCACTGCCTTCACAGGCTTATTGTGAGAATCAGTATGACAATGACATAAAAGGGCTTTTACAGGTTATGAGAGTCAAAAGAGTTATTCTATATGCTACAATTCTTTTAGTGTATAGAAACTAGCAAGGCATTCAGAGAAAAAGAAAAACCATTGGACAAAAAATGTTAATAGAAAAGATAAAGGAAATTGTATTTCACTTGGAGGAAGCAAACCAAATAATAAATTTTGGGAGCTGAAGAGATGGCCCAGTGAATAAAGTACTTGCTGCTCATGCATGGCCACCTGAGTTGGATCCCTAGAAACAAGATACATGCCAGTTGTGGTGGTACATTCTTCTGAACCCAGCTCTGAGGAGGTGGAGACAGAGAACCCATGGGGCTTGGCTGACCAGCTCTTCTGGCCAAATCTGTGGGTTCTAGATTCAGCGAGAGACCCTTCCTCAAAGAACAATCAAGTAAGACAATAACCAGCTCCAGTGTTCGTATGTATGTACATACATGTGCATGTGTACCCTTCTCAACACAAACACATACTCACATGCACATTACCTCACACATGCCCACACACAAAGAAGCAACTTCTTTACTGTCTCTCATTATGCAGAAGCATTATGAAAAGAATACTCATCAGACACCCCTATATCCAAGGAAGAGCATGCAAGAGACAGAGCAGTTTATTGATGCACTTCCTGACTAATTCTTTTCTTCTTCATCCTTCAAGATTTGCACCAGACACAGGAAAGTGCTCCTGCTTTGCTTACTGAGAATCTACCTCTCCCTTCTAGTTTCTTCCTAGCCTCTGTATATCTTCCTCAATTCAACAAACTACTAATTACTAATATTCTGAGCTTCTGCTAAACTCTGGAAATTTAAAGGTGGGAAAGTCAGCCTTTGCTCTTGATAAGTGTGTAACATGTTTTCCTGGAGCTCCTATCACTACAAGAATCCTATGTAACTTAACTTTGTATCTAATATGATGGGGTCTCAGTGTCTCACAATTGTAGGCTTGACAGATGTTGGTTGAATTAAATAGAATGTCAGTTCTTAGACATTCAAATTCTTTCTTATCTAAATGAGGGTATTTGTATATGTCTTTGCTCTACATGTATTTAAGAAGACAATAGGTGTTTCTTCAGGATAGATGAATTCACTTGATAAAAGGCAATATTCTGGGCTAACCTATTCCTTAGGCCCTTTCCAGACTTATTTTATCTTCTTTGTTCACTGATAGCAGTGTTAATTTGTTAAAGATGATTTTTATGTGTTAGGGTATAGTGGGACTTTGGCAGATTTCAGACCATCTTTATTCTAAAACTCTTCCAGACTCTTCTAAGTGGAGAGTCATATAGTATAAAGGTAGCATTGGGGTAGATATTTCTGGTTGCTTCTTTGCACATTTTATTCTTCACCTTCCTTTCCAGCAGAAAGCTTGCTGAGGATGCTTCAGCAGCATGGCAGGTTCTGGGTATATCAGAGAACACAAGGCCGGGTTGAGCTGTGAATATAACCAATAATGGAAATTTACAAAGCTAGCCTTGAGCCCATGTCTTGACAACATTCATAGTTCTAAGAAACTATTCTCTCTTCATTTGTTCCTTGCTCTCTTCCTTTTGAAATGCCCTCCTTTCACATGTCTGCTTATCTAAATAAAATACTAAATTTTTCCTGTCTGCTCCCATTAATAAAAGTTGGGCTTTATCCTCCTGGGTCCAATCCAAATCTTTCAGATACCTAAATTAATAGCTACTAGTTCAATTCACCAATAATTATTAAGACTCATTAACTGTTGGCTAACATCTTTTCCTTGACTCTTTAAAAATAATAGTAGCTCTTGTTTTATTTTTATATTAATTTGCTGTATTTTATTTCTCTGTCTTTTTCTTACTGAATTCTGCAATGCTTTTCACTTAGTAGGCACTCAATAGAACCATTATTGAGTGATTCACTTTGCCATACCTAGGAATCAGCACTTTATTCCACTGAGAGGAGCACATTTGAGCTGGAGAAGTCATTTGTTTAGTGAAAGCACTTTGGAAACCTCTTTTATTTTTCCACCTTGTTCCTCACAGTCCTGCAGATTCTGAGGGTTCGGCTCCATATGTCCCCATGGCTGAACACCAGAAAGCTTAGCAGTTGGGCACAAAACCTGCCTCTAAATTACACACATAAGCCAGGACCTCCTACTTGCCATGTTGTTAGGCCGGTGTGGAACGCAGAAAAGATACATGGTGCTGCAGGCTGATTGTCTGGGTCCTACTGCCATTCATGAGAACCATGTGTTGAAACATGGTCCTTCTGAACCAGTTTGTCATCACTGGCTTTTCATCCCCAGAGGATCCTACATAGAGTTCTTGAGTCCCTTTAAGAATCTCCCCATTCAGGAGAGCATGCACAGACCTAAATGTTCATTCCAAGACGGGCTAGGAAAAAAAAGTGTGTAGAATTTCATGCAGAAGTGTGTTGTTCCCAGTAGTGTATTGGAAGACAAGAAAGCCCTGTAGAGGCTGGTTTTGATGGACCCAAACAGCTTTGTCAGCACAACCTGGAGTCAGATCCTTGGCTGAGAGGTTGCCCAAAGGCTGTTGAGTTTTCTTTCCCATCCTGAAAAGTATGAGGCCAGGAAGCCAGGTACTCAATGGGATTGCAATGTGTGGCAACAAAAAAGAGAGGCACCCAGCTCCTGGAAAGGCACCCACATCTTTCATTGCAGGTAAAGCAACTTGAGCTCTCAAACACCCACATCTTTTTATACTCTGTTCTCACTTCTACTCTTGTCCATGTGAATGGGAAAGCTCAAACCACTGTCCACATGAATAAATGAATAAATGAGGCACTGTGTACTTACTTATACAGCTGCCCTCATCTGCTTTCAGAGGTTTGAAGGCCTGTAGAGGTTACAAACATATAATGCTATGTGGCCATTGGAACACCTTTGTGATGGGGAGAAAGAAAAGTCTGCACTCCCTCAATGCCAAACACCCTGTGTTTAGCCCAGGCTGGCCTCAAGCTCCTGATCCTCCTGCCTCCATCTCTTCAGCAATATCCTACCAGGCGACACCCTGCATTTAAAAGCCTACCACTTTTCAACTTCTTGTAACTTTTTCAAATGCAAACACATAGAACATGTTCTCTTTATTCAACAAGAGGGACTGGGAAACATTAGGGGAAAAGTAAGAGCTCTTCGATGTGCCTGGATGGTTCAGTCTAAAATAGTATTACAGCTTGGCAGCAAACCCACTTCAGGGAAGCTGGTGAGAGACGAAGATACAAGTTAGATTTGGGTGGGGAGGGGAAGTAAATCATTTTTATCAGGCTTGGAGTTTTACTTGAAATATTAAGATTCTCATTGTAAAACAAGTTATTGTGTCTGTGTAAGGTCATAGATATTCAAGGAAAGAATTTGAAAATTCAGTCTCAAAGTAACTAGTGATCTGAAATAAAACAATGCCAGGCAGTAAAATTCTCCTCATATAAATTTTGGCTCAACGCTTCCTTTTGAACAGCATGATTAAATATAAGTATCTTTTGATCTTATTAACAAACTGCATAAAGCAGGTATACTGGATTTTTAAAAATGATTTTCTATTGTGTTCTACTTTCTTCCTCTCCTCATTCATTTTCTAGAAAACCTGCTTGTTTTTGCACTTCAGAATGCAAGCTGAATTCAGATTTTTTTTTGTAAAAGAGGAGGCCAAACACATTTCTGCATTTTTGTGTATTCCTCTCTGCTTTTCCATGACTCAAATCCAGAATGGCCCTACAGTGCCAAAGCTGTCAAATTCCCAGAGGAACAACCTGACATTTCACCTCAGCAACTGACCACAAGGCTTGAACACTTTCACTCTTGGCTGTCATCTTTCATAGAATGCTTTCTATAAGGCCGATGCTTTTCATGAAGTTCCTTATGCCACCAAAAGTGAAGAGTCAGTCCAGCTGACCTGTTACTCTCTTAGTCGACTGAGGCTGTAGACCCAAGGGCTGGTGAGCACATGCATGTTAGACTTGACAATGGAGGGTTAGTTAACTGGGGCCAAATGGAAGGTCAGAGGCTCCTGCTGCCTAGGAAGTAGTGTCAGAGGCCAGGGAAGAATGTTCCAGCATTCCACTTCTGATTCTGAGGTGGTATCCTGTATCCCACTAGCACCCAGAATCTTTCACTAGGTGCCAGAAATGTAATGGTCCCAGTACAAATACTCCCAGTGATACTGGAAGTGAGTCAAGGAACACACCTAATGTGTGTTCTGTCTGTGACCCTGCTGCTCCCAAGTGAACAAACAGACAAACGCCTGTGTTTTCATTCCAGTGCCTCTAAGGGAAAGACCCACTGGCAGTTCCTGAAGACGATGTTGCTTCCGATTTGCTGTACACCATACAGCATGGTGGCTGAATGAGCTTCCAGCTCACTTTTGGAAAGACCTGAGCACTGGGGCTTCTTTATTGTGCCTCGCAGGCTCCATCAAGTTTCATTCCCGTGTAACTAATGGCCTGGCTTCATTGTACAGAAATTCCTAACATGCCTATGTTAGGAATAGAGTGCCCTAACTAATGGAAGCATTATAATATATTTTTAATTACTCGTGGACACCATTCTGTTAATCTTTTCCAAGTGATAGACTGATGCTTCTCTCTCGCCTTCCATGTGGCACACAGATCTGTGTGTTTTTAACAGGCAGCATTTGTAAGTACTCAACTAAGAGAGCCTGTGATAGGTGGTTGTTGCTATAGTAACTTTCTTAAGGGGGGGGAACTAACCTTGTGAATAGACACAGACACATAAGAAATTAAATTTTGCTCAGAGCAGGATGCAGCTGAAATGCTGAGATCTTCCTCAGCATCATGAAAAGATTTGTGGGAACAATTTCCATGCCTTGGCTATTGGGCACAGCAAGCTGTGGATTCTGAATTCCCAAAATAATGTTCTAGTGTGAAAATCAAACACTTCTATTCTTTGTCAAAGCTTTTTCTTTAATTATGGGGGAGATGGCCAACATATAAGACAGTGTTAGTCTCAAGCACTGGAGGTTACATAGATGCAGCATCTTCCTTAAGAACCTCACATTCAACATCTTTTAATACCTCCTACCAATAAAGATGCGCTCTTTCCTTTTCAGAGCTGTGGTCTTAAGCAACTCGGTCAGCTTTGTCAGCTGTCTCGGCAGGGAAATTCAGGTGAATTCCAGACTGTGATTAGAGAGATCTGAGTAGAGTTAAAAGAAGTCAAACAAAGGCAAAGAGGAATGCTCACATGCACACAGACCAGCTGCGTGCAAAGAAAAATTGCATCTGCCCATGACCATGTTGGCGCCTGTCATAAAGCAATGAATTTGCTGGGAACAGGTAAAGGTCAAGAGGAGGAAAAAAAATCTTTCTGCTGCCAAAAGTAACAAAGAGGAAGAAAAAAGAGGCGCCTGTGATACTCACTATCATAGAAGAAAAAGAATGTTACTAAATGATATTGAAAGTTTAAAAATATGAAAAGCACAAAAATGAGCTGATACCTGCTTTCTAGGTGAGCACAGATAATGGAGAATGGTCTGAATTGATGCACAGATAGATCAAGGATTGTAGAATTGTTCTGACGTTCTGGCTCCCCCACACCTCTGTATTTTCTAGCTTCTGAATATATTTGCTTTGATGGAGAAAATGATAGTCTTGCTAATACATGTGACATACACAGATCAAACCTCACTAGATCTTTCGTATTCAGTAGCATAAAACTGTCTGGTCAAAAGCAATTGCTATATGTGACCTTAATTTAACAAGTGATTAGACCTAATCCTGATGCTTTGAACTATCTTTGGTTGTCAAGATCAAGTAAGATATTATTTTAAATAGCTTTTCATGTCCTTGGATTTCTGAAAGTCCATATGCATCTTTTTTTTTAAAAAAAGTTTCACTTAGGGCAGGGTTTTTGTTCCCTAAACAGGATTTTCTCATATGCTCATGTTCATTTGGAAATAGAGACTAATCAAAAGAATGCCTGAATGTAGCATCTATGTCTCCCAATGCCCCTCTCTCTCCTGGCCTGGCTTCCTTCCACCCTGTCTTTTCTGTCTCAGATGTCTGCTAGTATATTCATCTTATCTAACTATTACAAAAGAACCAGGCAAGCTCCATGCTTTCCGGTTAGCTTTTGAACAAGGAATCATGGCCTCACTGCATTCCTTATTGGGATAGAGAGAGAAATGGAAATGTGGAAGAAAATGAATGCAATCAAGAGAAAGAATTTAAGCAAGATGACAGAGTTGGCCACAGAAACATGTTTCACTCTGTGCTTCCAAAATACAAAATATTGTGCTAGTCAAAGAAAAGGATATTCCAAATTATGAGCAGGCAGCAGAGTTCACACTATAACTCTCTCACTGGCGGACCTTTCTCCTTTCAAGCTTTAGGAAAGCTTTAGGAGTAAGGTACCCACCTGTTTCCCTTTCGTGTCATTTTCTCCCTAACACATCACAGTTTGACTTCAGCCCCCACCCACCTTCCAATGTCATAGTAGTGCTCAACTAATGTTGTTTACTCCTCCTATTTCTTGCTACAAGCCGAACTCTCGTGTAAGTCCTGTGAAACACCCAGAAGTCTGAATCAAAATAATAACCAACTAGTGAAGTAAAGAAAAAAAAAACAAAATGTTTTTCTCACTCTGATCACAAAATCCTCTTGATACCTGATTCGTGAGGGGTTTTCCCCACACTCTAACTGTATTAGTCCATTTCCATTGCTATATCAAAATACCCACAGCTGGCTAATAGAGATACAGATGAGGCTTATTCAGCTCACAGTTTTAGAAGCAGAGCTCCAAGATCAAGTGACCTCATTTATTTGGCCTCAGATAATGGCCTCCTGCCTATGGCACCATGTGTTATATGTGAAAGTGAGCTAGTAATCTGGAAAAGGGGAAAGAGCCAGGCTTTTTCCTTATATAACAATCCTCTTACAAAAGCTACATTAATCTCCAATGACCTAATGACTGTACACCAAAACCAACTTCCTACAGGCTTTATCAACTCTTAATATCACATCAAGGGCCAAGCTTCCACCACATGAATCCTTGGGGGACAAACCATAGTACCAGCCAAATAATTTTCTGTAGGACACTAAAGTCTTATGATTTAGCCCAATTCTGACACTATCTACTCAGAGAGAGAACCAGTTCACATAGGTTAAGGGCTCAGCACTATGAAACTACCCTTGACTTCAGAAGTCAGTTACATGCAATGTGACCTTAGGTACTTAGATGACCCAGCTCTAAATCGGGTTTCCACCACCCCTTCTTCAAGTTGGATTAATTTGTTAACGTGCCCAATAGATTCACAGGACAAGGTGTGTGGGAAAAGGTCTTTCTTTTGAGTACACCTTGAGGAATCGCCACATACTCAGCTGTCTGCATGCTCTCCACATCCTTCCTTTTGGGTTTTTATAGGTGCTTCATTATATAGACGTAATTACTAAAATCATTGACCATTGGTGACCCAATAACCCTTCAGCCCTCCCCTCTTCTCAGTGATCAGCAAAAGTAAGCTGTTACTCACGGTATCTCAAGTTCACGCTTACATTACCAGTCTTTTATTTGTTACATTTTGAATTAGAGATTGTATAGACATCATCACAATTGAGCCTGCTGAACTGAAACATTGAAGCTTTCATCCCCATTATGCAGAGTGGGAAACTGAGGTCCATTGTGTAAATGATCCAGACTCCTACTTTGTAGAGAGGCAGACAGTTAAATCCAATCCCTGTACCATAGCTGGAACTCTTAACCACCACAGTGTATTACCTCAAAAGACATTAGAAAACACAGAGGGATGTTTGTAAACTTTACTGGAAATTTAAATAGGTATATAAACAATTTCCATCAAAAGAGTACCAGTTACACAAGGAACACAAACAATGGATAAAGTTGCTAAAGTTTCAATAGGACAGTGATCACATTTACACTCAGTTGAAGAGAGAGTTTTGAGCTGGGATTTGAGGCAGTGAAGGAAACACACAGCTCTCAAATACTGGTTTGGTGTCTGTGATGGCCAGGGAAACATGGCACACACAGAGGCATGAGGTGGTCATGGGCAAGGAAACATTTTGTCCTCTGGCTATGTTGCTAGTGGATATATAATGCTACCTATGAAGCAGGTATAGTGAAGAAATGGATGTTTTAAGATAGGCATCAAAGTCAATCCTGCTGACATCTTGAATTAAAGACAGTTTATAAGGTTGGAGTTGGGATTGGGGAGGGTCTTAATTGAAACCTGCCCTACATCGTGTGTTAAAGTTAAATGTAGTCAACAACTGTAGTATTTTTGAGGATTATGAGATTGCAGAGTAAAATGGTGTTTAATGTTTTAAGCAAACCCAAGCAATACATGGTGAACAGTTTTGAGGCGTAGTAAAGGATGGGCTTCTGAGTTTGAATTATTTGGGTGGAGGGGTTCATCATTATGCATGTACCATGGTACACGCAGCAGTCAGAAGACAATCTCTCTTGCTCCTTGCCTTCCACCTTTGAGAAGCAGGGTCTCGTGTACACCAACCATTTTGAACAACAAGTCATCTATTCAACAAGCTTTTAGGGATTTAATTGTTTCTGCCTTCATTTTACTATTGTGTGTCTGAGATTACAGACACACATAACCATCTGGTTTTTGAGGCTTCTGGGGATATGAGCAGAGGGCCTTATACTTTTACATCAAGTGCTTTTACCCACTGACTCATCCCCCGGTCTAGAATGACCTTCTTTACATGTCTAACTACTTCATGCTCATCAATTCTGGGTATCAAGGAACAATTGGAAGATACCCAGAAACCTTTCTCTCTTTCTGTCTCTCTCTCTGTCTTTCTCTCACTCTCTTCTTTTTCCTCTTACACTCCCCACCCCCTCTCTCTCATGATGATGAATGCTGATTCATCATTAGAAAAATTCACAGAAAAGCACGGTAGCATGTGTTCTTGTGTAAAGACAGGTTTCAAGAATAATAAGTGCATTACTGGAAGCAGGAGTTCTCTCATGATAAAGGGCTGCCCTCACAGTTTGCTGCTTTGACACAGAATTACATTCATTCCGTTTGGGCTTGTGAAAAAGTTTTATTTTCCAATATAGATGGGTTCTTTTTTGTCTTCAAAGAATCTGGCCACACATGAAGAATTAGAATCTGTCAGGTGGAGAACCATGTAATTACTGGGCTGAGCAGGCTAGATCAAAGGGAGGGCATTTTGTTGCTATAGGACATGGCTTCAAAGAGCACTTCAGCTGCAAACAATATAAGGACTTTATTGTCTCCCATTCAATGTCATTTAAAGAATCAAGAAACACTTTCAAAAAATGTATGACGCGTAGTGGGAGTTTAATTCAAAATTGAAAACCAGACCTTCTTGGAAAGCAAAAGGACTTTTCTATCTGATCTTATAAATTCTTATTTTCTCGTGTAAAAGGTTTAAACTGCCCAGAGTGTAGGTTTGGGGGGCATTGTTTGCTTCAAATATAACCAAATATCTTTGTAAACCTGTTCATATTTCATGGACCTAGTGAGGCAACTTATACTTAGATGTGTCCTTGAAGTGAAAATAAACAGACTAGAGTGATAGCCTATGTCCCATCTCAGAAAGAATCTGTCTGTATGGCTCCCAGTTACTCACTCTGACATTAGACTAGAGAAAACACACATCAGCACTCTACATTGAACCTAGATACAGTTGCTATAAGAAAAATATTTCTTCAAAAGTTTCGAAAGAATCATGACATCGATGCCAAAAACATCAAAGAAGCTGTTTGGTGCTTTCAGGTACCTTGCCCAACTACCATCTAAACACCGCTTAGCATTCCTTTGTGACGGAGTTAAAGAGGAGCCTGGCATTACAGAGTTTCTTAAAATGTCTCCTCACACGGCCTGTCTCCAGGTGATTGCATCCAAACCAGTTAACAGATTGCAGTCTGAAATGTCCAAACACAGTTTGAATGGAGGCTTCATTTTAAAACTCTTCTTGTGCATTGAGGGGAGAATTGGTGCAGATGAAGTCTACAGGCCTCACTTGGCTTGGCCCATGGAGATGTATGATCACAATCTAAACTCTGTTGGAACTCTGTTGCCATGGGACCCCAGGTCCCATTCTTCATTCATAATACTCTTCTTTCATAAAGGTTGTGAAAATTAGCTGGGCTAATTAATAACACCACTTGGAAAGATGAAAGAGAAACCAAAGTAAATGTGTGCATTTAGCCTTTAATCAGCCTTTTAATTTTAATCAATTAAGAGAAATATGCATTTATATTATGAGCACTTTAATTTGAAGGTAATTATTGGATTTATTACATCTCTATTCTATTGTTCAGTTCTTCTGCATTAGTCTCCTTCTATCTCTTGCAGACTCACCTCCTGTGTTTCTTTCTGTTCATCACTACAAGGCTCTTAATAAAATGGCATGCCATATTTCTCAGTTCAGATACTTGTGAATATACCTGAAAGGGTAAAAGGTCTTGCTTCACATCTCCATTGTCAGAGAGTGCTTGAAATGTTCAGTTTGAGTCTAGTGTCCACCTTGATCCAGTCTCTGGGATGGGGCAAATGGGATGTTTTGGACCAGGCACCTTTCACTAGGGAATATGGGGTCAGATTCTCAGAGAAACAGTATTAGCAGGGCAAACACACTGAGTGTTCAGTCCAATTTCAGTTTTGTAGGTAACATATATGTTCAATGAAAAAAGTTAGAAAATAGACATGTAATCTAGCTACAATATAAAGTTCATTCTACCACCAGAAAGTCCTTCAGAATATCAAAGTGTTTTCTTCTAAACAGTTTTATTTGCTTTAAACAATTTTTTAGTTATCAGATTTGCTCGATTATACTAAGGATAAGATCACTAAGCAAAAAGTAATGCCTGAAGTTGGGTCTTCTAAGCTTTTCCTCAAAAGTTAAGACAGATTTATAAAATCAGAAGCCAACTAAAAAAGCTATTGAGCAATTAGAATAAGTGCTATAAATGAAATAGCCAAAATACTGTGATGGTCAACAAAAACAAGGAATTTTTTTTTAAAGATGGGGGGTTATAGAAACGATCTCTGATAGCTCCTCCTTCAGGGAAGATTTAAGAGGAAACTATACGATAAGAGTGGGAAGTCACAGGAGGAAGTGTGTGGCAGAGAGAAGGAGAACTCTGTGCAAAAGACCTGAAACTGAAATGATCATTTTTGTTCTCAGAAATAAGGACAAAAGAGAAGGAGGAGAGAGTAGGGGAAAAAAGGACAGAGTGAGGGGTGCTGGGGGGGGGAGGTGCTTGTGACTGTGGCTAGACTTGGGTATATTGGGTCTGAATAAGACAAGTCTTATTGCTGTGGAAAACACAAAGTGACAGACAGAGGCTAGATGGCAAGATGTAGGCTCGGTTCTCAGAATGAAGATAGAGTCAGGTTCTTAGTAGTTCATTGTGCTTAAAGTAGAAGGAACCTGAGAAGGGAGGAAAAAATATGACCCCAGAGGCAGAATCAGGGAAGGAAGGACTTTCAGTACTTACTACAAGTTGGCTAAACCACTGTTGGTAGGAGAAACACTGGTATGAAGCTAAGGGTGGCTTTGGTATCACTTACAAAAAAATGGAGCTTGTTAATAGCCCTAATCCAACCCCCAAACAGTAACCATCCTGGCACTGTCTCTGCCACATGTGTTTGTGGATAGTAGCCAACATTTGAAATGATTCTAATTTCCACCAACACAGGAAACAGAAGTCGTCTTTCTTAACATCCATTCTCTCTTTTTCTCCAACACCTTTCAACTCTGCTCCCCGCTTCCACCCCTCAGTAACCAGCAGCAACTCAACTGAACAAGTAGTTGCTGAGAATAAATGCATAATACTTATAAATGGGGCAGGGTTCATGATCGTAGGCAGAGAAACATTGACACCCATGAACTGACTCATCTGAGTTCCTAGACAACTGACTTCCCAATAAGGCAAATCAGATAGGCAGTGAGTACTTCCCTGGCCTAGGGCTGGGCTGGGCTCGGTGCAGTGATGAGAAGCACCAAATACTGTCCCCTCTACTGACTTCTATAATCATACTGAAGTGAAGCACTCACAGCCCCTAACCAGTTGCCAAAAAACAATATAAGGCAGAAAGTGCAAAAACCATCAGTGCAGGGAGAAAGAATACAAAGGAAATTAAGATGGGCTTTGAGCTGAGTTCTTTAAAGAAAGCTTTCAACCTGGGCCCTCAAGCGATGGGGAGAGAGAAACCACTTGATTAATGATGTCTAGTGCATTGTACATTCTGCTGAGGAGGACATTTAGAGATTTCAAGAGCATTGCCAACATTTTAGACATAGAATTTACTTTGGACTCACTTCGATATATTTTGGGCAGAAAAAGTGAGTCATGGTTAAAGTATTTCATACACAAAGCAGCTATTTTTTCCCTTTGGGATTTTATAAAATATTGTGTTCTCTGTGTTAAACATAGAGGGTCCATCTTTGAATGGCTCCTGTAGATCCTTGCCTTGTAATGACTGTGGAAACTATTCAAGATGAGTAAAGATGTAGTCAGCAGAAGAGACAATCTCAGTATCCGTGAACGGGTCTGGAATGACATTATTTAATGTTAGTCGACTACATGTGGAAGAAATTTCCCTTTGAACAGGTTTTTATTAAATTTTAAATTAGCACCCAAAGCAATAAGTTTCATTATGACGTTTTCATATATATGGGTTATTATATTTTAAGCATTCACTTTTGATTGGACAGGTTTGTTTACACTGTTGCTAGGAGAGTAGTAGGATATCTTAAAGCATCGTGTTCCAATGAATGTTTGAGCAGCATCATAGTGAAGAGGTTCCTCATAGTGAAGAGGTTCCTCCCTTTCCCAGGCAGAGTTCATGCTTGCTACAACTCCAGTGCCATGCTTGGACATGCATGGACACCCCTGTAGACAATGATCACACAGTAGGATGGCTTTTTGCTTTGTTTCCAGACAGACTGATAAATTCATGTCAGTTTGCTTGTCTTTGTTACTTCCAATATTTATTGTCAACACATATGAAATTTTGGCATTATGTCACAAGTCTGTTATCCCAGAAACCTGGGTTCGTGAGTTTGAGTCCAGCCTGGGCTCATAGTGAGTTTGAAGCCAGCTTCGTCTGCATAGCAAAACTTGTCTCAAAAAACCAAATATTTATTATATGAGGTGCTTAATTTCACTGTGATATTTCTAGACATGTATACATATGCTTTGAGCATGCTCTATCCATTGATATTTTAAGAGCAACCTTCTGAAGTTTTGTGAAATCTTATCAAATATGTAGTGGGTGATACGTAAGAATCTGTTAGTATGAATGAGTGAACAAATTCTAAACTTAAAGCTGATAAAATAATTCATTCTGTCCTTTTTGAACACCTGCATGGCACACAGGACAAAACGATAGTGGTAAGTCTGGTTTCCAGTCTGCCTCTCCTATGAAAAAGTGTCAGTGTGATGGAGCTCTGCTCTGAGCTTAGTATTGTTGGTGTTTATATATTGTTGCTAATCCCCACTAGCACCCGAGAAATAGGTATTATTGTCCCATCATATAGCTCATGGAAGTGGCTGGCTCCTTTTAGGACAAAAGCAGAATTTGGAACCCTGGTTTGTAAGCAACAAATCCCATACTCTTTCTAAATCCTATGTTCCCCATTTACACTGCAAGATATTATGCATACCTTTCCAAGGTTTCAAAAATATAAACAACAAAAAGAGTTATCTCAGTGCCATGAAGAATAGCTATTTTGTCTACTAAAGTCATGAGATTTTTCAGAGTCCAGATCTTAGGAAATAAAGTTATGGAATAACTTCAGATAGAGCTAACATACTTTCTCTGACCAATCCACCACTAACAAACTCCCCAACCAACAGAAACCTTACAAGTTTTCTTGAAGAAGTGCAAGGCTAATCGTTTGAAAGTTACACAGGAAGTGCAGCCTGCGGCTCTGTAGCAGCAGCAGCTTTCCTCCATAGTAAGTATGGGGTCAATCAGCTGAGGCTCAGCATTCCAGCTCTCTGATCCACTTTGGAAGGGCAAGTCAACCCAAGTCCACCACAAAGGTCCCCACACCATCAGTTTTAGTTCACATCAATCAAAGTCTTCCCCAGGGTTCCAGTGTCTGGGGCTTCTCATTCCCTTGAAGAAATGATTGCTCAAACCAAAGCCAAGTGGAAAGGTTAACTTGCTTGAGAATTGGACATTAAACTGTTCCTCATAAAGCATTGTTGCTTCTCAAAGGCTGAAAGGATCCAGCATTATGAGAACTAAGATACCAATAAAGTATTTTAGCAAACATTTCAACTGCACCAAGCAGGGCAGGTACTGCCTGGAGCTCAGTGAAGTATTAAACCCAGCACCCACCCTTCCAGAGTTCATAATCTGTTGGGTATACTGGATTGCTACATGGTCATTCAACAATACTTAGCAATACAGGGAGGATCAGAACTTTCCAGGATCAAGTAAAGAATGGAAGTTTAGGGTGTTTTGGGCCAAAATAAAGCCCACTTCCGAATCCACTTTCCCTCTTGAATAAATGCCACTTCCAAGGGGAAGTGAAAACCAGGGAGGAATTATTCTCACCTTTAAGCACTGTGATGGACTAGAATTTACTCTTCTAAATTGGCAACATTTTACTCCAAGAATCTAAACTGTCACATGGCATCTTTTGGGTTCCTCTCCCAAACCTATGTCTAACCAGCCATGAGGAAAATTCACAGAGAGGAGACCCAGATAATCTCCCCAGTCTCCAGGCAGTGGCACATTTGGGCTTTATGTTTATGCCTGGTTGGGGAAGATAGAAATCTACTTGGACGGGAAAAAAATGTGACCTATGGACTGAATTGTTACCTTTGTGTGGTACATTCTCTGTTTCTAGGGCAGATCAGGAGACAAAGCATGCATTTATTTTGTGGTAAGGGATAGGGGGCAGGGGAAGAAAAGACACCAGAGGATTGTGCAACCATGGCGTTTTCAAATCCCTCCAGGAAGTTTATGTTTCGAGTCCTTTGGAAGAGGGAGGCAGAACTGTTTAAAAAGGAGCTGTTTACTGATGGACCCCAGTCCTGACTGTGCTGTGTGGTACATTTCCTCCTTCCCAAGTGTTCCCAGCACCTCCACCCCCAGCACTGGGACAGACAAACCACTGTTTGTGAACCCTGGCCTCAGCAGACCTGTGCCTACAAAGCAGGGACCAGAGGCCTCAAAGTGTAGCAAAGTGTTCAAATAGAAGAATGAGAACAAGGAGAGCAGTGGGAAGCCATGGCTTGGCTGGATCTCAGCAGAAGAAAGTGGGGATTCCTGTGTGGCACGCAGACCAGGACTCGCTGGGTGGAAACTCCTGTCCCAGGGAAGCTCCTTCAGGTGGCCAGTGAAAGTGTGTGCAGAATGCATGACGACAGGCGGGGGAGACAGCTCAGCGGATAGAGTGCATGTTGCACATGAAGACCTGAGGCTGGATCTCCAGAACCTATGTAAAATGCTGGACATAGTGGCAGGTATCTGTAATCCCAGCAGAAGGGAGGTGAGACACAGGGACCCTGGGGTTCTCTGGCTGAATCAGTGAACTCTAAGTTCAGCAAGAGACCCTGGCTCTAAGAATCCAAGTAGAGAGAGATCAATGAAGACACCTGATGTCTCTCTCTCATTTCCACATGCTCATAAACATATATGTACATACACTGGCATACACACATGCAAAAAACCACAAGCTTACAAATTAATCATAATGTTTTGGGGTGCAGATTTATTGTACAAAATGAAAATTCTCTCCAGTCCATTTAGGTAATAGAATAAGTGTGCCTGTGGTAATATAGTTACAATTTGAAGGCCTTTGTATCCTGCCTCTGGCGTAAACATCAGCAAATTTTCTTTAATGCCAGAAATGATTTGGTAGGATATGGTTCTGAACTTTCTCTGATTGCTTCATGAATCTTTTTGACTGATGGAATGACCACTTGTCTCTTCCCTTTTTGTATACTGGAGTTTTAGGGTGACATACTGAGGTCTCACCATCAACCAATGATGTGTGTTCTCTCCCTACCATCCATCCCCAGAGGACCTGAATATCCTTACCCTTGCCCTGTGCATGCAAGGTCTCTTCATTCTCATGCTCCTTGGCCTTAGCCATCTGTGCCCACTGGGTCCAGACTAGCATTGGGATAAAGTAAGGAGAGAGCTGAAAGGGAAGCAAGCAATGTGCTCAGTGACCAAGTCAGGACACTGGACAGGTAGGCCTGTGCTGGGAGATTGCCTCATGTCATTACAACATCATCTGCTTGATCTCATGACCCTCCTGCTCAGCCCACCAGTGTTGGGTTTACAGGTACGCACCACCACACCAGGCTATTCCTAGGTAACCGAGTTCTCTTCACAGGCTTCAGAGGGCTCTGCGAGTAATTCAGCGCATCTCCCCAAAAGACCAGCTGTCTAAAAAAAGCACTTGGGCCTGGGGATGGGATTCCATGATAGATTGCTTGATTAGCATGTGCAAGACCATGGGTTCAATCCCCAGCACCACAGAGAATTAAGTAATTAGCTATTTAACTACTTAATTAAACATTTAATACACTGTGATTATTAGATGATAGATTTACTTCAGAGGATTCCTTATTCCTTAAAAATATTAGAAATTAGGGGCTGGAGAGATGGCTCAGTGGTTTATGTGCTTGCTTGCAAAGCCTGATGACCTGGGTTCAAATTCCCAGTCTCCATGAAAACTCAGATGTACAAAGTGATGTATTAGTCTGGAATTCATTTGCAGTGGCAAGAGGCCCTGGCACCGACCATATTCTTTCTCTCCCTCTCTCTGCCTTTCTCTCTCTCTCCCCATCTCTCTGCTTGAAAATAAAAAAATAATTTAAAAAATATATTAGAAATTATATTTTATAACTAGTTTGGCATTAAAAATGTTGATATTATATTTGAAAATATTTGTTTAGCTTTAAAACACGTTTTTTCCTTCCATTTTCAAGTGAGTTGACACATTTTAGACTCTGGCAGCCCTAGGCACTGTCTACCAGGAAAGGTATGTCAGCCCTGACTAAGAGATCGTTTTGAAGATCCTGCCTCTACCTTGTGAATGTGAGTAACTGCTTTCTGGAAGCTGCTGGTGTTATAGGCATCTGAGTCCTGAGGGCATCGACTGAGATTTCTAAGTTCTTGTGTCCTGCAACAAAGCACTGAACTAGACATATGGACTATAGCAGAAACAGAGACACTAGGGAGGGTTTACTAAGAAACAGAAAGACAGAAGTGGGCCAGGAAGATGGGAAAGGTCATTTATGGAGCGACTACTTTCTCCACACTTGGGGATAAAAGACTTTTCTGGAGCATGGTTTGTCCCTGACATGTAGCCATGGCGGGGGAGGGTTTACAGGGTTTCCGTAAATTAGTCTGATGCTTACCTCTCGACCCCCCCCCCATTCTCATGCCACACAGTTCCCTCTGCCTCTCAGAACATACACTGTCCTATACATTCTGTTTCTCTCTAGCTCATCTTCTTCCACAGCCACTTTCACAGTCCAACTCTAGCTCCGATTCCTCTAGCCCAACCCTATGTGTCTGCATAAAAAAACATGCCTTCATTTCCCACCATCCACTATTAAACCTTTTCCTTTAGGGCTTTGTTCTTGCTTTGGTGAATTGGCATTGCATTTTCTGAGAAACTATTTCTCACTGAGGTTTTAATGACTGTCTCTGTTCCTTCTCACTTGCTCCTAGATTCCTTGTGTTCTGACAGGCAACTTTAAGAGGCTCTACGCCATAATCCAAACACATGTGTCTGGTGGAAAAATTCTACTCCAGCAAAGGAAAGACTTCAAAGTAAAGCATGCACTCAGAATCATTTAGATTATAGTGTCCCATAGTGGGCTCTTGCTGCATGCATGCATTTGGAGTTCATTGGTGATATGACTAGAATTAAAGCATTTCAGAAAGTGGGACACAGGTGATCTCCAATATAGCCTCTCCCCAAAATTCTCTTGGTAAAGTAACATGTCCAGTGGAATTTTTAATGGTTCTCTTCAGTCGTGAGTGAAGCACACATCACCATTTCTGTCCGCATTGTTAGTCATTCCTGCAGCTAAGCTTCAAACCTCACTCCCTCAGTGTCCATCATATTCTGGAGTTGGGCAGGAAAGCGACCTATGATGTCATCTTATGTATAGAAGCAAGTCCACATCAGAGTCAGCATTAGGTCTCTCCTCTCAGCACATGAGTGTGGGTGCCAGGAGGGTGCCTGCTGTTTACTCCAGAGAATGGAAATCTCAGCAGTGGAAATCCTGATTTGATTCTGAATTTCATTGCTTACTATGTGAGTGATCTGGAACATTTAGTCTTTAAACCCCACCTTTCCTCCTCTGCAAACTGTGGGGAAAGGATAGAAATAGCATCACTTTTCCAGTTGTTTTGACAAGGCTGAGAGTTGTAAGAAGTGGGTGAGCTTATCTAGACGAAGAGCTTAGCACATTGCCTGATGCCCAGGCCCTGTTGACTCTGTCCTGTTAGTTACTGCTCTCTCTGAGCTGCTTCTGCAATGCTCGTGGCTCTCAGAGGACTCACTGCTGCTTCCCACAGTGTGTGCTGAGTTGCCAGGGGAGTGGCTGGAGCAATTGGAGAATCTGGCAAGACGGGTTTTTTCAAAAGGGTGGTATAAATCAAAGGCGATAATCCAAACCTGGAAAAAGAATGTGCTCCTTTGTTCTTGGTTGTAAAAGAACCTTCCAGTGCAACTTGTGCTGAAGGGAACCGTAAGCAACACAGCTGAATCTGAGGTCCGGGCTCTTCCTGACCCCAGGACAGACTGCGACAGTTTGGAGTTTCTGCTGAATGTGCTGTTGGCTGAAATGATGCCTACACTCGTGAGCAGAGAAGGTGAAAGTCAGAAAATCCCAACAGACCACAGAGACGAGAATGCAGGAAGTGTGAAGTATGTCCTGCCTTTGCTGCAAATTGCTCATCGCTGAATGTGTCATCTCTGGGGACTTGGTTAGATCTCTCTGATGAAAGTAACAGAAGGCTCATGCATATTAGCTCATGTAGACGCGGTAATGCACTCTAAAGATCGCACAGTCTGCCAGGGAAAGCAGAGAGAGATGCAGAGGTCACTGTGCTGTGATGCCATCCTCTCCGTGTCTGTAGGCTTACTTCTTCTGTCCTGGGATGGACGTCACAGAGCCACAGCTTCTAATCTCTGTAAATCACTAAGCAGCTATCCAAGAGAGCCTGGTCTCATTTTCTTCAAGTCTGTATTCCCATGGAAGGAAGGGATCAACTAGCCCAGCTTGGGTCAGGTTCCTTTCTCTGGTTACCAATTGGCCACTGTAAAAGGTTAAAACCTATTCTGCCAATACCACACCTGTAAGTGGGTAAAACAGGTCAGGAATGAGATGCCTTGAGCATGTCCTGATGAGCTGGGTGGCAAAAAAACAAAAAGCAAAAAACAAAAACAAACAAACAAAAAACACTTCACATTCGATCCTGTCCTGCACCCCAGCCATTCCCAATTCCTTCTCATTTTGTCTGAGCTCTTAAGGATGTTCTGCTCAGTGCCACTGTCAGGTGGACCCTAGCTCTAGTCAAGCTGATTACAACATCATAGGTAGGGTGGAAATGGCTTATGCTTTATAAGCCCAAACACACCTTATGTCAAAGACTATACCTACATTTACTAGCTTTGTGACCTAGGCCTTAGCTATGAAATAAAAGTCAGAATGTATATCTAACAGAGGTAACATGTAGCTTTAAGGGCAATAAAGTAACCATATTTAAAATAGCTGACAGCATATAAACTAATCTCAGTTATAAGAATTCCCTTTTCTTAATTAGGCTATCTAGAAATCTTGAAGATGGAAAGGAAATGGCTCTCCATGAGAAGGGAAGTTATAGAGGTGATGGAATTTTCTATCTGAGCACTATTTCTGCCTTGGGTACTTTGCAGACATCCTGAACACATTAAATAATTCAAGTGAGCTGGCAGCACCCAGGAAGGCACACAGTAGTAGACATAGTCTCTCTTTTAGAGACAAATCAACTACTGGCCAGTGGGGCATTATTGAATATTTCATCCTTTTCATATATTTACTGGTGTGACTAATATATTTATTTATAGGCCTAAAAGCTTGCTAGTGACTATGTTTTTTTCCTAATGTTCAATCACTTCACCAGGAAAATGAATGAACAGATATGTTGTTGAATAAAGATGTGTTCCTTTGAGAATGAAGGAAGCCCCTAGTTTCCAATAAAGTATATCATATGGAGTTATGACTATAGAAAATATTATCCTAAAATATTATAAGCATTGTCTGGTTTCTTCCTGTGAGTTAAGTGTCCTCATTGTCCAGAATAAGAAATAAAGGCTCAAGCGAGTTGCCAAGGTGTATGGACTCAGCTCAGCAACAAAGCTGGAAAGGAAATGTGGCTAAGTCTACTCCCAGCACCTCAGTTTGTAAGACTGCACTACCTCAGACACCTAGAGTGTCTCAGATAAGAAGGGATAATCTTGTGGCTTCTATTTGTCCATACAATATTGTCCCTTCTAGCATGAAGGGGTCAGGGACAGCAAGTAAAAGGACATCACAGATCTCCCATGAAAGGATGGCGGATCTCAAAATGGCCAGGATGTGGCAAAGGGCAGAGTCTGAACAATAATGTCTCTTGTTATCTAGACCATTGTGGGCCCCAGTGCAAAGCAGTGAAATTACAGGAATTAAAAAAAAATCCATGAACAATAGACAGCATATCACCTTATACATGAGAACTGTTCTAATTATTTATTTAGGAGTGATGAAAGAGTTGAATCTGTGAAAAAAAGAAGCTAGCTATTTTGTCTTACTTGTTGGTGTTTCCCAGCTTGGTCAAAACTGTACACTTTATTATCTGTGGGTTCATGAGATGGTATGTCCAGGCATGTGGGGTACTTGGCTCATCTGAAAACATAGTGTTCTTAGGTACAGTAAATACATCCTTATGTATTAAAAGAATCCCTCATCTATTAACCTGTACCCTAGTCATGGGAACAGATGTAATCCTTAACCTAATTGACCTGCCCACCCCAAAAATTTCATTTTGTTGTCTGTGTTTCTGTTCATTTCATTATATTCCAGATGAAGCCTTGTTGATGGGTTATTTTACCCCTATTGTAGCCTATTTATAAATGGAAGAGATATTTGAATATGATGTTGTTCTTGATTCAAAATATAACTGGACTAATATCTTGCACTTTTCTTCTGTCTTTCAGCTGCAGGGTTCCTTGAAAAGAAAACAGGTAGTTAACCTGTCTCCTGCCAACAGCAAGAGGCCCAATGGCTTTATTGACAACTCGTTCCTTGATATCAAACGGATCCGTGTTGGGGAGAACCTTACCACAGCTCAAAGCAGCCTGCAAATAAATAATGGACAAAATCAGATTATGCCAGGGGCCGTGCCCATGAGCCAAGCACCTCTGAGAAAGACTAACCCTATGCCACTGTCTGCGCATTCTCCTGGCAATGCTATGTTTACCATGGGCTTAAAGGAGGTGAAGAAAGAGCCAGGAGAGACGCTGTCTTGTAGTAAGCACATGGATGGCCAAATGGCCCAGGAAAGTATTTTCACTAATAGGTACGGAGATGATCCTGGTGATCAACTGATGGATCCTGAGCTTCAGGAACTGTTTAATGAACTGACCAACATATCTGTGCCTCCCATGAGTGACCTTGAGCTGGAGAACATGATCAATGCCACCATTAAGCAGGATGACCCATTCACCATAGACTTGGGTCAACAAAGCCAGAGGAGCACTCCCAGGCCCTCTGTGCCCATGGAGAAGATCGTGATCAAAAGCGAATTCTCACCTGGCCTGACGCCAGGCCCCTCGGGGTCTCCCCAGATGAGGCCCCCATCGGCTGGCCCTGCATTCTCCATGGCCAACTCTGCCCTCTCCACCTCATCCCCCATCCCTACAGTCCCTCAGAGCCAGGCTCAGCCTCAGACAGTGTCGGGAGCAAGCCGGGCCCTGCCAAGCTGGCAAGAGGTATCCCATGCCCAACAGCTCAAGCAGATAGCTGCCAACCGCCAGCAGCATGCCCGGATGCAGCAGCAACAGCAACAACAGCAACAGCAGCAGCAGCAGCACCAGCCTCCCAATTGGTCAGCCCTGCCATCTTCTGCTGGACCATCCCCAGGGCCATTTGCGCAAGACAAAATCCCTAGCCCTTCTTTTGGTCAGCAGCCATTCAGCCCCCAGGGCTCCCCTATGCCCGGGGTAACTGGCAGCAACAACCAGTCAAAAGCAATGGCCAACTACATGTATAAGGCCAGCCCCTCAGGCCAGGCTGGGCACCTAGATGTGCTCCTACAGCAAAAGCCTCAGGATCTCAGTCGAAGTTTTATGAACAACCCACACCCAGCCTTGGAGGCCCGGCATGGCAACACCAAGCCTTTGTTCCATTTTAACTCAGACCAAGCAAACCAGCAGATGCCTTCTGTTTTGCCTTCCCAAAACAAGCCTTCTCTCCTCCACTATACCCAGCAGCAGCCGCAGCCACCACCACAGCAGCCACAGCAGAGCTCAATGGCAGCTCAGCAGCAGCAACAACAGCAGCAGCCACAGCCGCCGCAGCAGCAGCAGAGCTTAGTGACATCTCAGCAGCTGCAACAGCAGCAGCAGAGTTCCATTTCTACACAGCCGCAGCAGCAGCAGCAGCCACAGCCACAGCCGCCACAACCCACCCAACCTTTACCAAGCCAGCCTCTGCTGAGGTCCCCCTTGCCACTTCAACAAAAGATCCTGCTTCAGAAAATGCAGAATCAGTCCATCACAAGCCTGGGCTATCAAGTCACCCAGCAACACAGACAGGTAAGGTTCTGGTACTCTATAACCAGAGTTCCCAGACACCACGAGCTTGGTTATTTTGCTTTCATTCCCATTATGTTTGTGATGAGACTAGAGACATCAGTGGCCCTGATGGGTTCATAGGAGAGTGGTTTTCTTGGGACACTTTAGGGAAGAGCTGATGTTACCTGATCGGGGATCATTGCTATTGGGATCTCTTATGGCTAATGATTATTGTGACTCAAATCGTGGTGACATATTCAGTTGTCAGGATCTGATAATAAGCTTGGTAGACAGTCATCCAATGAAAAATTCAGTCATTAAGTGAAGACATGCATCCTGAGTGCTTCCCAAGTGCAATGTGTTGTGAGTAATGCTAAACACTGTGATAAAGCCAGGGGTAATGTAAGAATATTAAATGGCTGGTCATACCTGCCTCAGCCTACTGTCAGGTCTCAATACTCACCGCTCCTGGTAGACTCTGAATGACTGAACATAGTACATATAATCTGATCATGAGCCCTAAATAAGTAAGGCACAATCTCCTTCTGTAAGCACCATGCTCCTTTTCCTGGGAAAAGGTAAAAAAAATGTTGATTTGCACCAGATAGGGTGATGATAACAGATCAGAGAAAACATTCTGCCCACATCTGGCTTAGTGATCCAGTGAGTTTTTTTTTTTTTTAGGTTACTTTTAGGAATATGAGTCTACAAGAGAATAAATGATTTAACAGCAGATTCATTACTAAAATCTCACCTCACCAGAGATGAAAGCTGTCTCCCAAAAGCTCCCTACATGACTGGCAGACAGCTGAGCCAGATGGAGAGTCTCTTCTCTCCTGGAATGTTACTGCTTTCATAACCTAGGGGCAGAGCCTTGTGAATCTTATAAGTTTTAAGAACTTCCCTAGACTTGTGAGCTTTATTTCCTGAGCTTTGTTTTATTTCCTGAGTCTTAATGAGCCTCCCATCAGGATGGAATGTTTTAATTTGAAAGAAATTACTATTCAACAATTCCCACCCACTTCCCTCTTATAATTTTTTCACCCATCTTCTGTGATTTCTCTGAGTCTTAGAGGGAGTGACATAAATGTCTGTTTATTTTGCTCCATCTAGGCTACAAATGTATAGTTGTCACATACCATCATTATTTACAGACAAAATAAAATCTATAATTGTCATATATCCTTTGGTTTATATGAAACAGTGGTTTAAATCTATCTTGATATAAACCATGTCAAAAGCACTGGGATTCCAAGCACACACATTCATTCCTGGAATTTCAAGTAGATGCTGGGGATCTGAACTTGGGTCTTCACACCTGCACAGCATGTGTCTGAGTTTTAATCAAGTACACCATATTCCTGCAGTTCAACGGTGCTATCTTCTGAGAGTGTTTACCTTAGGGGATGGACACAGCCTGGGAGTGATGTTACTGTTTGGTTTGTTTGTTATGACTGCAAAATTTCCTCTAGGACTGCCTGCAGGGTATAAAGCACATTTGGTAGACTGTTACTAACACACCAATATTCTATCATGTGAATTTTAGTAACAGTCCACTAAGGTGATGTCGATTTATTTGGGTCTAAACCAGAGAAGAACTATGATACAATAAGGCTACATTTCAAGTGTGGTATGTAAGCTTTCTCTGAAGACAATAAGAGAAATTGATGAGTTGCTTTTCTAGTTGATATAGTTTTCAGAAGCAGTTTTCATTTGATGTTCATATTTTGAAAATTTGTCTCATCTAATTCACTGCCAGGTATTCTCAACTCAGAGAGAGTGGTTTTAACACTGCCATCCATGGTAGAGAGTAGCAACTTAAATTGTCGTGCCAGAAGAGCTAATTTTGTTACTTGTGACTGAAGTCATGGGTGGGAAGAATCTGATCCACCAAGTGAGATTACCCAAGCTCTTGTTTCTTTTCCCCTGCTTGTCACACTCTGTCAAATATCAGAGTATTTCCTATAGGATTTACTAATTGTAACCACTTAGCCCTGTAAAGGGTAGAAGTCTAAGATCTCTGCTACAAAATGATCAATTGAATTTGCTAATCCATTGCTTGTAGGTCACCCAGTAGATAGGCAAAGGTAACCTTCTCTCTTAGAGCTGTGAACACGCACAGATCCATGTGCTCAAGGACAGACTGATTCTGGGGGATTGCATGCCCCTCTCTCTTGACTGTGTACCCTCCCTGTTCTCCTGGATGTGGTTGATGCACTGGGCAGGGATGGAGCATAAACAAGCTGTTCCATACAGTAATAATTTCATGCTTAGGGGCATTTGCAGTAATCTCTTCTCATGACTGGGAGAAATAAAGTGGTGTTTGTTTCATAAAATGTCTTCTGTGGACTCCTCTCATGCTCATATTTGGGGGCTTGACAAGTGGAGACACCTCCTAGCTAGAATCTTCCTCCCTTCCTCATTTGAGGGTGAGGGCAGAGGCCAAGAGAGGGATATAAATGCAGGCATCTGTGGCTTATCCTCAAGTCTCTGAACAGTTTTTAAAATGAGAGCTATTGGTTATCAGAGCTCATAAGGGATCTATCCAAAAGTTTTTACCTCTTGAACATAAGACATGATCTTTTTTTTTTCAGAACCATATAGCCTGTTGCTTAAAGTGTGAATATTTTTGTCTTAACATTGGATCCATGCAACTCAAATGAATTCTAAATTTGGATTAAAACTCTCCTATGTTTAAAACTTCTGGGAGGGAATATAGCCAGTGAATGGATGGTTTGTTGTGACTGAAACATAAATTTATACATTTCCCCCTTAGTTTGAAGCCAAGCTCAATCATATCTCAAGAACATCACTCTACTGTCTACCTAGCCAAGCTCACCCCCACACTCCATATCAATCCTTAGTAGTAAATCAAGTCAGTATCCAATCTTCCTCTCCACCTCCTTACAATTATTTGTATGTGTGTTTAACATTAATATCGAGAAAACTGTTTTCAAAATGTTCTGATTGGAGGAATCACTTTAGTTCTCATATACTTCTAAGTATTTTTGCCCAATTAAAGTGCCAAGAAGGGCTAAATCATGTTGACCTCAAAGCACTGCAATTACTTAACAACCAAACCATATCTTCCAGCAATGCTGGAAGTTGGCTAAAGGTTCATCAACTTGTGTTTAGAGATGAGGCCCACATTAGCAGAAATCGGGACCTAAAAGGACCAAAGTCAAAACCAAGCGAAAGTCCTAAAGAAGCTGAGAAGCATCAATTTGGAGACCAACAGATGGTGACCAACCTCTCATTTAGCAGCATGAAATCTGGAATGAAGATGGGACAGAGGTCCAGAGGAGTAGGTGATCACTGCAAAGGACTCGTGGCCTTTTGGTAACTTCTGTTATGACCCATCTGGGCTGTGTCGTAGCAAGAGGAAAAGACTGATAGGCTGCCAATGGCAGGCTAGAAACATCGTGTAGATATTGTTATTTTACCTTTGGTGTTGCATCACATCTTTGAAGTTTGCAAAGGAAAGGAAATTTTTAATTTTATCCTCCATGACCTTGGTACAAAGTGAATTTTTAGGTTATATATACTATATAACTGGAGTTGAAGATTGACTGATTGGATGGATTTAATTTCGAGTCCCCCATTTAGCTCAGGCTGGCTTGAGTACTTGAGTTCTTCCTGCTGGGACATCTTTGCACCATTTCCAATTAGGACAAAAGAATATAGATTAAAAAATAATAGGAGGGTTTTAGGGGATTTTATTGTCTTGTTACTTTACTTCTTTCTTTTCTAACATTAGTGTCAACTCTGTGTCATGTGCAAGTAACCCAAGTGGTAGAGATCATTGGCCTTTTTATGTTCAGATGAAGATACTGAGGCTCAGAAAGTCAAATCACTTGCTGAGAATGGCAGCTAGTAACTTGCCCAGTTTTACAATCCATGGATGTCTTAAATACCATGCAGCCTAAGTAAAGGAAGAAGATAGGAGTTGTTTGGATTATGCTATTGGAGCCTTTAGTCATAAATACTTGAAATCTCACTATACGGAATACTCCTAGGCAAAACTGGTACCTGAAGCAAAGTAAGTCAAGTCTGATACTGGGAGGTATCACCAGTTAAATTCACTGAACTTGCCCTTTCTAAATGCACAGATTTCTTGAGTTTCTTGGTCTGTCCTACTAGATAGAGGCCATGAGCTAAAAGATGCAGGGCTAAATTGAGACCTGCTTCATTCTTAATTTTGGCAATAATTTCCATTCATTCATATCTATTCATTCCTTCCGCATTGTTGACTGTGTAACAATGGAGACCAAGGATGGAATCCAGACTCAATAAGGCTAAGTGTTATTAATTAATAAATTAACAAATAAATTTATTATAATAAATAAATTTATTAATAAATCCACTTATTTTCAAAATGAGATATTTTCTTCATGTTGCAGACTGACCTTGCTGCAGATAAGATGCTTGCCTGATATGCTCTCTTGTGCATCTTGGTACCTCTCATGCCAGATAGAGAGAGGGGAGGGGATGAAGGAAACAGGAAGTGAGTTTTTAATTTTCAGTTGTAAAGAATTCCATTAGGACTTAAGAAGCTCTTCAGAGTTATTATTCTCAGCTTCACAATAAGCTGAAACCATAATTCTTGCATTCTTTCATTCATTTGATGAAAATGTATTGAACGCCTACAATGTAAGAGAAACTGGGGATCAAAGATTAAGTGGCCCCTTTGCTCTCTCTTACCCTAAATGACCAGGAAGGTGTAGCCCTCCCCTTGGGGAGATTTTGGTTGGAAAATGTAACTGTCCTTCTTCATAGTCTCTTGGCTACATGCACTGGGCTGTCCCGATTGTTAACAGTCCAGTCTGAGGAAATACCAAGGGACATTTCCCTATGTCAGCAAGATCCCACTTCAGCAAGCTTGTTTATCCTTCTGTGGATTAGAACTCTAATTGCTGAGTACTCTACTTTCCTTGCAACTTCATTATGATATTCTGGTATTTTTGCTCAGAACAAAATAGAATGGATTAGTGTAGAGGAATAATTAACTCTTGCAATTGTCAATAAACAAAAAAGAAGATCATGTTAGCCTTGGGATCATAATACACAGAACTGAGCTCCACAGCTGGCAGGATGGCTCCTTTTATCCTCAGCCTAAGGTGTTTGTGAATGACATGTTTCAACAGGAGCTGTGCATTTAATGTATTAGAGGGTCATGCCATGCACCTTGTTGAGCACCAAGTTTCCAACGAGGGAAAGCAAACATGTAGGGTTAAGAAACAGATTTGATCCTGAAGACAGAAATAGAAGAGAGTTAATAGAAAATCTGACAGAAATGTAACTGTACTGCGCATTAATGTAGGTGACTTGGTCCTTTGCACCTCTTTCTAATTGGCTTTTCCTTTTCTAATGTTGTCACTTGTTATCAGTTTGAAAGGGTTGATGTGTGTATGTGTGTGCGTGCACAACTGTGTGTGAACCCAAAAAAAGGTAGGAAGTCATTTAGTGCACTAATCAGTACATTTCCACAATCATGGTTCATTAAAGTCAGGAACAGACATGAGATTCAGAAAATGTTTACGGTGAGGTATTGTCGGTTTGAAACAAAAGGCTGTGCAAATGTTTAGACTACTGGGGTGAGAGAGGTGTAACCTGAGTGAATCATCTAATTCCTGCATTGTGTTTGAAGCAGAGGAGAGCAGACTTACATTTATATATGTGCACCACACACACACACACACACAAAACACACTGGAGCACTCTAGATACTAGAGAACTCTGCAGAATATCTGCATTTTTTATAACAAAACTGAACAAAAACGTGATGCCATATTCTGTAAGCAACAAATGGAGTGGCTTATAACAGGGAAAACCAAGGGCTGCTTTCCTGTGCAGCCTGTAAAATCAAGTTTCCAAGGGCTCCCAGGATGCATGTTTGGAGGGTGGCCTCTTTCCAGATGCTCTCTGTTAATTTCCTCCACACTGAATCACAAGCATTTTGCACAGTTCGCTTTTCACAAGAGCAAAGTTCATGGGCACCCTTTGCAAGCGGGCAGCTTGGCTAGCATTCTGTCTACAGGTGTGCATGGGTGTGAGCACAAGGAGCCTATGGACCCCACCATCTGCTCTTTTGTTACCACATGTCTCTGGGTCTTTGTCCAATATCCACCCCCCTCTCTTCTTGGGTCTACTCTCCCTTTAACCTTCCCCTACTGAGAAATTTTGAATGAGCCTCTTTTCCCTGACCTTCTCAAGACCAGTTCTATGACAAACCTTGAAAGGTGCCAGGGTAGGGTCATTAGCAAGTGAGTTCACTCTTGGTAATGAGAATCGAGAGACATTTCCCAGAAGAAGAACCATGATGGGGAAGGCCATGAGGCTAAGGCTGGCAGACCCATCTCCATGTCCCACAAGGCTCAGGAGCATATTAATGGATGCTGAATGGACCTGCTCCCTCCCATGTAAGACATGTCCAGAATAGCTCTTGACCAGCATCCCTTCTTGCTTAAGTGCTTGCTGACGGGCCTGTCTCCTTCTAGTCCTGCCAACAAGCAACCAAAGTGCGCCATCCTAAAATAGGAATGTGATCATCTCAAGCAGTTTCTTCCAATTTAAATGGTCTTCATTTTCTCAGGAGAAATTCCAACTTCTTGTGCAGCTTCCAAAGCCCTGTCTGATCTGGCTCCTGCCTTGATTCCCACCCATGCAATCATCCTCTCCCCACCCAACCCTCCCATCAGGCTCACTCTCTCTCAGCTCTCTTCTGAATAAATGCCCTCCCATTCCTCAAAAGTACTCTGTTTTCTCTTACTCCCAGATGTGTTTCTTCTCCCTGAAGTAATCCTCTGCTGTCTTCTGGCTAATCTTACCTAAGCTTTCTGTACACAAGATGAAATTTCCTGCAGGAGGTTTTCTTGACTTCCCATCCTATTGGTTCTGGAAGGTCTTTGTACTCCTTCTTTTACCACATGTCATCCCTCATCTCTTGCTCACATGATTGCTCCTTCTAGATTGCAAACTGGTTGATGATAGACATTGTGTCTGTTTGGTCCATCATTGTGTCCAATCCCTAACCCATCTGCCATGTCATAAGGGCCCAAAACATCAATTGTTGGATCAATTATTCAATTGACCTATCATTATTTCTTCCATTTTGAGAACTTAAGAGCAATAGCACATGACTCATGGTTAAAACACGATCTGGCACTTCCATTTTCCTCCACACCAAGGCACCTTTAAAGCATCATGTGCCTAGGACCCACAGTCCTATCTAAGTTCTTGTTGTCAGAGCTGGGAGCCATAGCATTCCCTCTCAGTGCCCAATGGGCCAAGCTGAAGAGGTACTTTTGAGTCCATCTATATTGCGAGTAATTATCTGTGTAAGAGTCAACCAAGAGGTTTTTTAAGGGATGTTCTAAGTGACTATTTTCTGTCACTGAAGACAATGGAAAGTCATAAGAAAATGTTCGGGGGTTATTTTTTAATATATAATGTACAACATATATATATTGTATCTAATATATAATAATATAATAAAATGTATAATGTGTATCCAACACAAGGTAGATGCCCAATTCAAACACACTGGATGTTATTGAAGGAGACTTGGTCTTAGAAAAATCACTCCAGTTGCAATATGGAGAACCTCTTTGGAGGCCAGAGGCAGGAAAAATCATAGAACACCATGATGCCAGGAACATATCAGAGATTCCGTTGTGCAGTCACTGTGGGTCCAGGAAGTTCCTGGCAATGCAGAACATCTTAGAAGACTCACCACTTTCCACACTGACCCTCACATCCCTCTGCCCTAGACCCAACATGGTATTTCATCGCTATTTCATCAGTAACTGTGTTTTACATCGGAACTCTCCTTTTCTTCTATCTTCCAGCATGTCAGGTCCCCAGCATCCTTAAAAAATAACTTTCATTAACCTTCTGCCCCTTTGAACTCCATTTTGAACCAGACTCAGAGCCCCAAGTGTCAACATAATTCTATTTAAAACATCAAAGAAGAAAATTATTTAACATAGATGATGTGTGAAGCAGGACCTTGGTGCTGCAGAATATGCAGGAAAGGGATGAGAAGCAACGCTCACTCACTGAGCACCCATCCTGTGCCAAGAGCTTTCTCCATGGCATTCCGCAGGCATTGGGGTAATTGTCTTCTCTTTACAGATGAAGAATTTGAGAGCAGAGTGGCTTGGGAATTTGATTAACATCACACAGCTAGCAGATGACAGAACTGGATTTTGGATCTAAATGTGGCTGATTCTAACCATGCTCAGACACTGCATCTCTTAGCCAATCGCCTGCATGTATAATTCTTTCCCTCAATGAGTTTGCTCAATCATGTCTTTAGTCTGAGGTCAAAGAACTGCTATTTTCCCACTTACTTAGCCACCCCCTTTCTTTGCTTGTGTCTGTATGTGCTGTGCATGTGTGTATGCATGCATGCTCCATCATGAGTGTGTGCAGGTGTGTGTAGAGGCCTGGGGTTAATACTCACTTGCTCTTCACGTCATTATCTGAGACAAGGTTCATTGTTGAGCCTAGAACTCAAGGATTTGGCAAACTAGTCAGCCATCAAGCCCCAGGGGTCCTCCTCTCTCTACCTCCCTGCACCACAACACCTGACTTTTACATGGTGCTGGAGATCTGAACACAAGTCCTCACACCACCTCCCCAGCCACTTTTCTCCCTTTTTCAGTGGTGTGTGTGTGTGTGTGTGTGTGTGTGTGTGTGTGTGTGTGTGTGTGTGTTTGTATGTGTGAGATTTCACTCTGGAGCCAAGCCATTTCTGATATAAATTTCAGTTCTTTATACCACCCCTCCCAGCTGACCCTTTCATAAGCATTAATCAGTTACAACCTAGTCTGGCTATAACTAAAAATATTCTAGTGGTGGCTTTGGGTTTCTGTGTCAGTCAGTTCATTTGCTGACCTTTATCACATTTAGATGCTGCTTAAGGGACATCCAGAGTTATTGGTGAAAAATTAACCCAGGATAAAGAATGGGGCATATTTCTGTGTGCTCTAATAGCAGGTGACTCCAGGCCCCCATCCTTGAAGTGTGAATGGATATACTTCTTGGAAACAACACTTCATAGTAATACAAGGGAAAGAAGCACAAGGATTTAACAGTAAGTGAAAGGATCAATCCTTCATTGTTGTTATTGTTTTAAGGGATAAGTTAGTGGTAGGTCTAACGAACAAGCAAAAACATACCAGTGATGCATTTGGGCAGCAATGTTTGTTTGTTTGTTTGTTCATTTGTTTTGTGGTGCTAGGATATGAACGAGGGCCTTGTGCATGCTAGGCAAGCACTGACCATTGAGAAACAATCCACACACTGCTGTTGAAGCCTTCTGACTGCTCTACCACCCGACTGTATCTCCACCTCACTAAACATGTGAGGTTTCTTGGACAAGAGCAAGGGGACAGCTCTCTGTGCACTCATGTAACACTGTCCTCTGCTATATCCTGGTTGATCTCAGAGGCAGAAACCCTTTCACACAGTTAGAAATTCGAAGCAGGTGTTTGTTCTCTGAACAGTCTTCATTTTCAAGTTCATTTTTAATTTGCTAGTTTGGCACCTCTCATGCATATTTTTTTAAAGCCCCTACATAAGTTTTCAAAAGGTTTGTTCAATGTACTTCGATTGATCCAAGTACCGTGGCAGAGGCAAGAACACAATCTCTTTTAGTGAAATGAAGATTTACAGAGCAAGGAGAAGTATGAGCCCCATTTGTGATTGGAGCACACCACAGTAGGTGGGGTACTCACCTCAGCCTGGTTCCAGCTTCTAAATTTGAGACAGAACTTTCAGCCCTGCCTTCATGGAAAATGGATCTAATATCCAGACCAAAGAAATGACAAGAGATTAACCAGCACAACACAGGGAAGAAGCTAAAGTTCTTCATTGCCAGAAATCTTTTATCACAGGCACATTCATAGCTGGGCTATTACATGAAGGCCTACCACTAACTACCCACACCAGTGTTGAAGACGGCATTTATTTATTGCATACACAGGGTAAAGGAATTGTGAGCCATCCTTTGCATAGTAGAAAGGGAACACTATTCAGTAAAGGCTGCACCACCAAGGAACCCAAGCTTTAGAGGCTCTCACACTGCAGACCTACTTCAGCCCTGGGAGGCAGGGCTCTGCAGATGAGGTTGAGCTGCACATATGTGGGTACAGTCCACCAAACTGTTCACTTCTGAAAAATCAGTAGTAGTCTCACGGCCAAGATGATCCTTAAGAGAAGGCTTTGCCCATATGTAGGATGAAATTGGAATTGTCTAAATCCATGAAGCCAGAAGGAAAGACAGAGGGTCGAGAAGATGGAAGAAAGACTAGAAAAGAGAGATCCCAAGGGAGAAATGAAAGGAAATTTGGGCCAAAAAGTGCATTCCCGATCAACTCTTCTCCTACATACACATACTTTATAAGGCAATTTTAACTCTGATAACTTGCCTGTTTCTATTTGCAAATCCAGATGAAGTCAGCCATTCCCACAAATGTCTCCAATTTTTTTTCTTTATGTTTCATTCAATGTTTTTGAGGGGAGAAGGATAGAAGGGTCCAATTTTGCTATTGTAAAGTTCTTTCACATGTTTCTAAGCAATTAAAATGGGAGCATGAATCCAGCATGGATTTCAAGGCCAAAAGGCCAGGCCCCACTGGGGCCTTGACATATAAAGTGTAGCCAGCAGCCCCTGATGCAGCAAAGCAGAAAGAGAGCGGGCTGGTGAGACTCGGGTCTATGTATTCCTCATCATCTTCAGAGGCAAGACTTTCTTCTCTACCTCGGGGGTCTCATGAGTTGGGGACTATCGGCTCCTTCTCTGCTATCTGGAAAACAAAGGCCCATGTGTGAGAACTTCACCAAGGATGTTCCTTAGGGGTGTGAGGGCAGCCCTGAATGACATGGGAATGAGACTCACTGCCAAACTCAGATGCTGAGGTTCCCCTCAGGGACCAGAGCTCATTCCAAGGGCAGGATGTGGCTGGAAGAAGTTAAGCAGACAACTCATGTCTGTGGGTGTGCATGTGTGTACTCCCCCCACCACCAGAAATCAGCACCCACCACTATTCACAGTACAATACACATGGAATTCATGTTAAGACTTCGCAAGCAGAAAATAGTAAAGTGAGTAAAAAGCAAACTGGTGTCTCTCTATGGCTGGGATGTGTGTGCACGCCTCGGGAGATGCATACAGTTCGCACCTGTCTTTTGCTCTGAACATCTCTGAGACTCAGCCAGAGATGTATTTCAAAGAGTCTAGGAGAATCACGTGTGCTGCCAATTTCAGTTGTGGTTCTGTTAACATGAAAAGCGCTTTCCATCTAGACATGGCAATGAGGTAGAAAAGCAGAGAGAGTATTAACAAAACCATTCTAAAAGTAGAAGCATTGCACCCAGAAAAGCTGAGCTGACAGTTCACTTAGGGAAGAGAGTAAATGCTGCACTGCATGGCAACTAGCTCTGGAGAATTGGCATGTGATTGCTCTGGAAGCTTTCAGATATCTGAACCCCAAGGAATAAGAGTAGAAACATGTTTAACCTTGGCACTGTAGCAGATGGTATGAACAGTCTAGTCCTAGCCATAAACCCCTGAAAAGACAAAGAAAGAGAACTTGGGGAAACTCCTGTTAGTCAGTCAGGTTTCCCCTTCAACATCACTTCCTTTAGGAAGCCAGTCAGACAGATCCACTCCCAGCCGACTTCCCTTAGCTCAGCGCTTTGTGTTCATTATCTTAGCCTTCCAACCCTTAGTCCCAGTCCCCAGCACACTCCCTAGCACTTTGTAGGCACTTAAATATATGTTCAATAATTAATGGAGAATTGAGGGCTTGTGTTAGGTCTTGAGAGATAGTAAACAAACAAACAACAAAAAAAGACAGAACTCTCTCCCTGTCTGAAAGGAAGACAAGCAGATAATACTATGACATCATATCATTTGCCATGCTGTGTAACGCCTGCAAGTATAGATTCCTTAAAGAGAACAAAGGGAAGGTCAAGTTTTGATCACTGACAAAACAGAAACTAGATTAGCTGCTTGTCTGATTTGTTAATTTTACTAAGAAGAAATGGAATCCTATTTCCTAACGTTTCTAAGTTTGCTACTCAGCTAACATAAAATCAATACTAATAGGAAACATTTCCACCTGGGGGAATATCGCATCAGGAGAAAACAGGAAATATAGCCAACATAGTCTCTGGGAAATCTATATATTAGCTACAAGACAACTAACTGAATCTCTAAATTTCAGAAATGAAAGCAAATACATAATTGGCTTCATAGCATAGAATGAAATTAGGAGCCATGCTTAAACCCCAGGTTCTTTTGTTGATGTTTCTTATTCCTTTTGCCACTTATACATGATTCTTTCTTTCAGAGAACCAATCAAAAACAAAATATGCTCTCCCCACCTCTTGGCCCCCTGGACTCCTCTTAGAATTATTTATTGAACACCCTCGATGTGCTTGGCATAGCAGACAACAGGAAGGAAATGAAGGATGTTCCCTGAGGGGTTACTGATTCAATTAGAGGTCCATTTAGAAAGATTACTTGAAATCTCAGACAAAAGAACCCAACTTTTATTCTAGCATGAAAAATGATTTGAAATCTTCTGTGTATTGAGACACTAGTTAATACCCCGGTCATTACTTTCACGGACTATGGTAGGTATCCTCATGCCAAAAGTAGATATCCACATACATGTGAGACATATATGTGGGTTCTATGTAACTTCAGGTGACCTTGAAGCCACCACTGTGAGCTGCGCAGGAAGTGGACAGACCATGAATCTTTCTTCCATAAGAGCCTCTCCAAGGATAGAAAGCAATGAAGAGATAAATCTTTTTATATCATTTCCCTCATCTTTTGTTCTTTGAGAGAAACTACATTTTAAAATGTCAACTAGAATTTTCATGTGATTAAAAATTGCAAAAAAGAGAATTTTATAAACAGAAAGCAGCATGAGAATGATTTCTGGAAAGTTCTTTACTTGGATTGTGCAGCACATGCTGGCCTTCATACATCCTATAAGTTGAGCTTACTTCAGGCCCACATGGCTTCCTCAGAGCCATTGGCCACCCGGGTGGCCCATGTACACTGTGCCTCAATTTCCCTATATACACAGTGAAATAGATAATCAGACCAATGTTTTCTATACTTGTATATTTTATAATAGGAGAGATGATATAAACTTGAGATATTTCATTTCTCTATGTAAAAGTATTAAAAATCAAAGTAACTACTGCCTAGTCTTGCCATCATTTCAGAAATGAAAATACATTTTTGGCATCTTAAATAAATGGACAACCTAAGAGAGCAGCAATGGTCCTGAAAGTGAATAAATGAAAGGATTTGGCAAATTCATCATTCCATGAACCTTACTTTTCTCAGTTCCACTGGCAAATGAAAGCATCCTCAGAAGGGCCAGCCAGAACCTAGTGAACTAGAACACCGAAAGCCAGGCCATCCACAGCACACCACCTTCGCCCAAGACCCAAACACCTACCTCCTCTGTGAAACTGTCATTGGTCACTCATGACTCTAACAACAAGGAAATCAAATAATAAGAAATGGAGGAGGTATCAATAAGATAGGAGAAAATTAGAGCAAAACAAAAGCCTTTTACCAAGCTAATTTGAGGATTTTTGCCCAAAACACAGTAAGTAAAAGATTTATAGCACAAAGAATATAGCACAATTCAGTTAAGTTATTCAGCATTGTTACAATATTAATGCTGCAGTCAAGTTTTATTGTCTAAATTAAATACAGTCTGTTCCCTAAGATTGGACTTAGTTTCCATAATAGTTTTTTTAGGTCCTCACAGATTGCAAATATAAATATGGAAATTTATGATTATCAATATTTTGAGCCAAATCCTAAGAGAAGGGGTTTGGACTGAGGTCTAAAAGTACTGAACTGAAATGGAGCCACAGAGAGACAAGTTTAGTCTTGGAGACACGTGAGAGGGTGACAAGCAGATCAAGTGATCACGCCGGGGCTTGCAGATTCGCCTTGTTTCCCTTGGCAGTGCAGCGCAGGGCCGGCTTTGGCATGCTTGCTTTAAATACAGTCACTTTGGCATGAGATGGGATTTCTGGACCAGTCCAGGACTCATTTTGTAGAGAATCTGGTTTTGCCACGAGAAAATGGTCTTCTCCTGGAGAACCACCTCTTTTAAGCTGAAGAAATATTCTCTTTCCTGTTCCTGCTTTGCTGCACACAACCCCTGCTCTGCAGGCAAAAGTAGCTCGATTTACTTTATGTAAATGCTCAAATGTAGGCTCTGAATTTCAAAGGTGCTCTGAATCTCAGAGATGTTTCCAATAAAATCATTGATCCCTTTTACACGTGAAAGATTGAACTTAGGTTCACTCACTTGACAGAACTGGGTGGAGCATTGCACTGTGATTCCTGCTAGGCACTGGATGCATTCACACCAGTAGAGAACTCCAGAAGTTGAACAAGGCTATTTAAGAAGCAGGAAATGCTGCCTTGTTTCGTAGGTAGGTAAGACGTGCCCTGAAGCAGTTTTAACTGCATAGAAATATGGCCCTAGTGGAGCTAGAACTTTCCTTGGCATCCAGGCTTGGGAAGAAATTCACAAATTGAACACTGTAAAACCTAGTGAAGAATGAAGAAATTCTGTAGCTACTTGAAATTTTCTGTTTTTTTTTTCCTTTTAATCAGTTCAAGGTTTAACAAGTCATACATGATGTGTCTCACAAAATCTTACACACACATACATTGCACACACGTTGATTTTCTGTACTTTTCAAAAGTGGTATATATCTCTTGAGGACTTCCGGGGCATTTGGTCCAGTAGACAAGATACATGAAGGGATGTCTTCGTGCTTACAGGCTGCTGATGTGATTAGAGGAAGTTGCCTTGTAGGATGATTTCTTTATGTCTGTGGTGAATCGGGTGGACTGCCCATGAAGAAGAGTCAATCTCCAAAACGTCAAATGGCAGTTTGACATGTTGACTTCTTTGTGTATGTTTCAGGGGAGTATGAAACCGGAGGACAACCTCGGGTGTTGATCCTCACCTTCCACCTTGAGGCAGAGCCTCCCATTCTTTACCTCTGTGTTCACCAGGATAGTTGGCTCAGCAGATCCAGGGATTCTCCTGGCTCTGCCTCCCAAGATGCACCAGAACTACTACATTAAGCAGACATCCCTGCTACCATGTCTGCCTTTGTGTGGTTACTGGGTTCTTCCAATCTCGGGGCCTCATGCAAGCATGTTATCCACTGAGCCATTTCCCCAGCCTTTGACCTCTGTTAATACATCACATATGCAGGAGAGGCAGCTGAGCAATGTAGGAAATGAGATTTGGTGACTGGGGAATAAAATCTGATGGCATGAAATCCTGGGCATGAACCTAAACATCCATGTCTTTTCTATTAGCGTCAGCACCAGAACCTCTCAGGCTTCCCACCCACCTTCTCAAGTGAGAATTGGGGCTCATGCATAGTTCCTTCTGTCCCTCAGCAGCAACCTGGCCAGTGGGGAGGATAAATAAGAGTCGGTAGGAGGAGTAGTTATCAGTCCCCACTTCAGGCGGCACTGGGATTCTACTGGTCACCAGTGCCTGGACTGTACATCTCTACTCTTAAATTGTGAAGCAGCTCCAGCCAGAGTGCCACACCTCTTCTTATTCACCCAGCCAGGAACATGCACTGAGAACACTCCCAGAACTGTAAAACCTCTCCTCTGACCCACTGGTCTTCCTACTGAGCAACCCTGTATGTACCCAACTTTAAAATTCTTCACAAGAAAATGTCATCCTCGGGAAGCTCAGGTCCACCCCCCCCCCCCCCGACAGCTTGGTTTTCCATCTGATTCTATGGCTCTGTTTATATAGCTGTGTAACTGCATATAAACTAGAGGTGCACCTTATGCCTCTACCACGTCTATCCTCCAGGCAGGAGGATCCTAGGCATTCATGTACATGTCTAGAAGGAAGGCTCGCCAAGTTCAATTGAGCAGGTGTATTCATATATCAAAGATACAAGAGACATAGAAGTAATGGAAATTAATCAATGGAGACAGACATAAACAATGATTAAACGTCAAAGACAGAGCCAGGCATGGTGGTGCATGCCTTTAATCCCAGCAGAGGTAGGAGGATCGCCATGAGTTCAAGACCACCCAGAGATTAAAGAGTGAATTCAAGTCAGCCTTGGCTAGAGCGAGACCCTACGTGGGGTGGGGGGGGGCTTGAAAGACCATTACAGTCAGTAACCCTGAGGGTTAAATGAGATGTACCTTCTATGTGCACCAAGCTCACAGCTGTGTAGTTGAAAAATGAATTTGAAAACCTGAGCCAGGGGTGGTGGCTCACACCTTTAATCTCAGTACTGGAAAGACAGAGGAAGAATAGCTGTGTGTTCGAGTCCAGCCTGGAACTACAGAGTGAGTTCCAGGTCAGCCTGGGCTAAAGTGAGACCCTACATTATAAAAACAAAACAAAAAATATATAAAACTAACTATTGTAGTCAACTTACTCTTGCTGTGCAAAAAGAAACAAAAAAAAAGCAGCTTGTGGAGGAATGGGTTTATTAGGCTTACAGACTAGAGGGGAGACTCCATCCTGGCAGGGAAAATGATGGCATGAGCAGAAGGTGGACATCACCTCCACCACAGCTCTGGAAACAGCAGCAGGAAGGTGTGCCAAACACTGGCAAGGGGAAGCTGGCTTATACCCCCATAAGCCTGCCCCCAACAATACAGCTCCATCGAGGTTGCAAAATCCAAACAGCTGAGGATCAATCAATCAGAGCACATTCATCTGTTTACAGGGAACACTTGGATAAGACCATCACACTACCCAAGTCAATTATTGTTAAAAGAGAAAGTAATAAGGGGGAAATCACCTTCTTTCCAATGGCTAAGAATGAATTCTTGTAAAAACTGCTAATATAGTTGAGAACAAAGCATTGCCTAAGTGAAATGATATATGCATTACTATTATAATTCAAGATCCTTGTATAATGTAGTAACAATTTTGTTGACATTTAACAACATTAAGAAGAAAACTTGTTGAACCAGAAATGTCAATGGCTGGGAGGTTTTTAAAAAGTCTAACTTTGGCAGGTATTTTCTTCATATGACTTCCCCTTTCTTAGAGAATTTTCGATTCACTTGGCCCTGTTTATAAGCACGCTTGATTCCGTCATCACCCTCAGGCCAGCAAAGCAGGAAAAAATGTTAAAATTCTGTACAGAGGTCAAGAAGACCTTTAAATCAGCAACTTGAAACCACAAGCTTGCAAAATACGGTATTTGAAGTTGTTCTTTGGGAATGTATAAGTAATGTGGGATTGAAATGAAATCTGAAACAAGACAAGTAATTGTGGGCATGCATTTTCATGTCCAACATCTATATTAATGTGAAATGTCCTATTCAAAGACTCAATGGGCCTCAATAAATACTCATTCTCCTCTTTCCTGGGACTTGTATAATAAAACTTTGAAGCAATGTTAAGATTCTAAGTCAAGTTTACCAATATCAGATTTAAAGGATGATTTAAAATAGTAAATAATTTCTCGAATTGTTATATTTGCTGGACTCTTTTATCACTGCATAGAGGAAGGGGGGTCATGTGATAACTGTTGTAAAGGGTTGTCGCTGATATAATAGACTTACTTTCTGAAATAGAAACATTACTGTTAGAGGGCTGTGATGTTGGCTGCACGAAACACATTTGCTTCGATAGAAACGGCCCCTTGTTACTTCTCTCAATGCCCGCTCTGTTGTGTGGAAGAAGGAATTTTGAAAGGCAGCCGGTGTCTTGAAGAGTTGTTTTTAAAATAGTGTCAGGCAGGACTGGACAGAAGAGCATTGATTCTGGAGGGGCTCTGGCTTGAGAAAACAGATGCACATGGAAGCTTACCAGCAGAAGAAAGAGCTCTGAAGGCAAGCTAGATGCCTGTGCTCAGCCACAATGCATTCTGGGAAGAGTGGCCTATGTCGTCTCATATCATTCCTCTACTGAGAACCCTCTGCTGATTTTCCATCTCACTCAGTGTAAGTCAAAGTCACCCACAAGGTAACATGCCATCTCTCCAGTCTCAGCTTCTATTGTATTCGCTGGTGTCTTTCCTCCAGCAACATCTACCTTCCCAGAGTGCACTTGGTACATGCTCATCCCAGAGTCATGCTCTCTCACTCCATCTGGGTTGATTTTTCTCCATAGCTCTTACTTTACCCCACTTGTCTCTTTGCCTTCACCATCTGATCTTGTTGAATTTAAGTGTGACAACGGGTTCCTTTAAAGACCATCCACTAGTGGATCCAGCACTTCAAACATCATTTGGCACACAGCCAATGCTTAATCAATATTCATTGAATGAATGAAAGACTTTTCACTCTACTCCCTACCTAATAACTACTCTTACAGGTCTGCTTGTCATGGATCAGTGGAGTCTAGAGTCACTTTAGGTCAACTCCTCTTCAAGGAAGCATCATTTGGTTCATCACCAATAAAGAACATGTTCTGTGTCTACAAGTGTCTCATGCTAAGTAAACTACACTTTGTCCAGTCCATCTATGAATTGTGTCCTCCTTCTACCTCCATTGGGCCACAGCAGACTGAAGGTTACTCGGGAACTCCAAGGACTGGGCAATGGGTCCTTGGAAGATGAGGATCCTGATCCTTCCCATAGGGACTATGGTCCCTCTGTTATGTTCTGTCCCCCAAGTTCTGGCTGCCCTTCATGGATATGGGAGAGAGCTTTTCTTTCCTGTGTGTATGTGTGTGAGTACATGTCTGGGAGGGAAGAAGGGAAGGAGGGAGAGAGAAAGAGAGAGAGAGAGAGAGAGAGAGAGAGAGAGAGAGAGAGAGAGAAGAGCATTTTAAAAACCCACAAGCTTTGCCCAGCTGTATGATGAGAACTAACACCAGTCACTATCCTGGGGATGTTACAAGAACCTCTATTTCCTTATCTTGGATTTAGAATAAATACTTAATAAAATCAGGATAATTTCCAGTTACTTCTTATAGCATTTTTAAAAATGTTATTAGTCATTTTAAAGTCTTTCAGGCATGTATTTGATACATTTTCTAAACCTTTAAATAAAACAGATGCTTCATATTGTAGAAATAAACTATTTCCTGTCCACCTTGACACAAAACATTCCTTCTGGTTTTGTTAAGAATAGTCTTGTTGAGATGGTGTGTTCTTTGTTTAAGGCATGAATTCTAATTGTTTCTAAACTTTGAAGTTTTATTCTCCACTTAGAATTTAAGTATAATGAAAACAGTGATCAAGTGTATCAAACATGAAACCTCCTGAATGAAGCGTAAAACAATATCAGTGTTGTCTAAGATTACAGTAACAATCATAATTAAAACCAAGTAAAGATTTATTCTGTGCTGGGCACTGTTCCAAGGGCTTTACATTGTTAATTAATTTAATCCTCACAAAAATTTTCAGGAAGATACTATTATCTTCCACACATTATAACACAGCAAGGCATAAGCAGGCTAATTAGCTTACACAAAATCATGCATTTAGCAGGTATATGCATAGATTGCCTTCGACAAATACATTAGTGAATTTGGTTATACACAAAAAAGAAATTAAACTTCATGAGCCTAGAGATTTGCCCAAGCACAGACACACACACACACACACACACACACACACACACACACACACACACATGTGCTATGCAGTATTTTTCAACATTCAGACAATTCAACAGGATAATTTACATACACATTTCCATAGAATGTGAAAGAATATTAGATATCCTCATGTTTAACCAACATTCTCTAGGGTAGACTAGTGTACACATCATTTTCTAGACTGGACTTGATCAGCAGTTATCTGGTTTTTTTCTCTCATCCATCTGTCCAGGAGCACAGATGGTCCATTACTGAATTAACCTGCTGGTTTACAGTTTCTTAGACTGAGCTCCTATGCTGTGACCTCATTTTATATTTTCATGATAAATTCTGTGTTGCCATCCTTGGGGGCCTGGGTACAAACCCAACACTATATTGAATCCTGTCTCTTTAGGAGAATGGTTACAATGGGTTGTACAAGAGCATCCCAGGGCCAGCTATAGAAACCACCTTTGGCTTACTATAGATATGTGAACTCCTCTGACTTCCAAGCTCACACACAGATAGCAGCTGAGTAAAACCCTGATATGTGGTTTAATTCTACTTCAGCAGAGGCTGTATCAGCAAACAAAAAGGAAAAAAAAAGAAAGATGAGGTTGGGGACTAGATTTAAGTGAAGAATTTTGAGACACTTATTAGAGTTAGAAGTAGTTTAATCACATGAACACAAAGCAAATACAATTGCAAAGAGATTCCTGAGCTGAGGGAAGCTAATATTTTCCCAAGCTTTGACTTCTTTCTTTAAATGAACATTGATTGAACGCTTCTTACAAAATGATATAGTAACAGGGAGATGATGTCTCAGTGGGCAAAGTAATTGCCATGCAAGTCGAAGGGCCTTGGGCCGAGAGAGTTGGGCTCAGCTGGGGCCAGTTGTAGAGGACTTTGTGTGAAGGTAAGACCATGCTAAAGAGAGTGTGCAGTCATCTTCAGGCACTGGGAAGTCACTAAAAGGTGTACTTTTGAGATGGGGTTGGCGATGTGTTGCGGTTAGCTTTCTAGTTGCTGCGCAGAAAGAACCCAAACAAAGGCAGCTTGTAGAGGAATGGGTTTATTAGACTTACAGACTCAAGGGGAGACTCCATCCTGGCAGGGAAAATGATGGCATGAGAAGAGGGATGGACATCACCTCTGCCACAGCACTGCAAACAGCAGCAGGAAGGTGTGCTAAACACTGGCAAGGGGATGCTGGCTTATGACCCCATAAGCCTGCCCCCGACAACACAGCTCCATTGAGGTTTTAAAATCCAAACTGCCATCAGCTGAGGATCGATTACCCAGAACACATTCATTTGTTTGTGGGGGACACTTGGATCAAACCATGACACGATGTAATCATATTTCAATTCTGTGCTGAAGAGATGAGTATGGCATCGCCCTTGTCAGTCATGAAGACGGTTTTCATCTCATAGCAGAAGTTGAAAAGGAAGAAAAGGGTCCCAAAGACAAACACACTGTTAAAGAGAAGCAAGAAGAACACACTCTTAGGGGGAGGTTGTAGGGTGAGAACTTTGAGAAGCAAAAGACCACAGGAGCTGACCGTGCTCCCCTGCTTGTGCTGAGAGGTAAGATTAGCAGGTGTGTTCTTGAAGTACTTCCAGTTGATGCTAACCAGTCTCCTTTCCCCTTCTTTCACTCGCTTGGTAGTTCAGAATCCCTGTAAGAGAAAGCTCTGCCACCCTCCTGTAGTCCCTAAAGTCCACTTTCTGGATGTTTCAAATTACAACCATATGTTCTTCCCTGTGGCATTCTTCCAAGGTGCCGTCCCACCGGATGGCTTTGCAGCGCACTGAGGGTGCCTCACCCCCGGCCACGAACTTTTTACCTGGGCTCCACTACCATGTCTACACGCTTAGTGAAAAGTTAAAACAGGAAAGGAAATACTCCCTCATCCCCTAGCATTACCAGCTGAGTCACCTAGTGCTTGGTCAATATGAGATTGAGCCATTTATTGTAAATGCCACATCACAGTTGTGGCAAATTTCTGTTTCCTTGATGTCTTTTTGGGTAGCACAAACCAACACACACATAATCTTTTCTGCCTTACTCCAACCCCTTCCTAACTTCTTACTTACTTTACTTAACCAAATTTGTTAAATCTATGAACAGAAGGAATATCAAAGCAGGAGAATCTAAAATATTATCATCTGACTTGTCGTTTTTCTTCCAAATAAAATCTTTTCTTTACATGATGCTGAAAGTGGAACTTTTGAAATGAGGCTGTATTCATGGATCATGTATGAACAGAGTCCTCATGCTGAATGTCTGATTTTAGGACATGGCAAGTTTTCAGCAAGAGCCGTGTGCTACTTTAAAGATGGCCATACTCACCAAGGTCCACTCACCCACCAGGTCACGCTTTGGATTTGATGTTTTCAGTTCACACCATTGTCACTATCAACAATCAGTTAGTCGATCAGGAAGCCTCTCTATCAGCAGTTATGAGGCTCAGCAACAGGTGGCCAGGCAGACTGAGAAGCAAAGACATTTGCTTGTTTAAGAAGCATACAAATGTGAAGGAAACTTAAGAGTCCTATTCTTTATATTACGTTTATGCCTGTGGGTTATATTTGTATTAAACAGGACTAATTTGAAATGTTTTGTTTTACCATAGATGAAAATTAAGAAAGGGAAGGCAAGGAAAGGAAACAACAGAAAAATAAAAAGAAGGAAATTTAGTTTGAAATAGAAATTACTTGCCCGAAGAAATTTTCTTTTGAAATTCTGAATTACAAGTTTAATATCTTTCATCTGGGAAGAAAGTGGCTCATCTTATAGGACTTGTGGTCCACTGCTCTTTATTCATTTCCTGACCTCCTGATGTCGGAATGGAGCCAGTGGTAGACACCCGTTTACACCTGTTTCCCAGGCCAACAAATGTCATTCCAGGTTTTCTTTTTGAACAGCAGGTGCTTTGGCAGGAAATTGTGTTTAACTCTCAACTTTGTTTTCCACCTTCGTATTTTCCTCTTCTGGGAGCCTGCCCCCCAGCTCCTGGAAAGAGACACTCAAACCCCTTCCTACGTTCCTTCTGCCATGGGAACGTTCGCCCTTCCCCCGGCTATTGTCATCCCGTGTCCCTTCATCCAGAAAACCTAGCGTGGAAAACCATCCAAGCAGAAAACCTTAGAGCTAAAGGAAGGGCCATCAGTGTACAAATTGAGAGGATTTCCAGATGAATCCTTGAATGAACTGAGCAATATGCAGAGAAGTTCTTATGTAGAAGGTGCTGATCAAATGCTTAATATTCTGGAATTACCAGACACACAGGGTGTACCTGCCTCTTCATCCCAGTTTCCTGCATCTGCACATCTGCACATATTTCAGAGCCAGATAACTTGGGGATTAGGACAGCTGACTTTAGGGTCCAATTTCTCACTGGACTCCCAAAAGGCTAGATTTCTTGTGTTCTCAATCTTCCCCATCATAACACTGAGGAAAACTAATTTTGTCTCATGAAAACCAAATTATGCTCTTCAAGAAACTATTGTATTGTCTACATGGCTCCTGCTTTGTCCATTTTGAAAGAAATAAGCTTTTAAATCTCAGTCATAAAACAACCATCCAAAAAACTAAAACTTAGCAGTGACTTGAGGTGACTCTATTGCCAAAGAACCCTAAGTTTCTCCCAGAGCGTAGTAACACTGAATATGGCACTTTGGTTTTCAACAAGAAGGCCTTACCTTTAATGAATTAGCCCACATTTATACTGAGGAAGTTCAGTACTGTGTAATTTTCACTTAAATTCCCATTTTCTTTTCACTAGTCTTTTTCTTTAGATTGGGGGGTGGGGCTCTATGTAGGCATTGTTTCCAGTTGAAATATCATAAAATGGTTATGTGGGTGAGTTTGTCCTTGTAAATGATATAAATGGTACTATTTTTAAAAAATTAATATATGCAGTTTAAAAAGTCCAGATCTGGTGACAGAAACAGAGGGACAAAGCTTTGCAATGGCAGGTAGTCATGTTAAAGAACCCAAGAATAGGTTCTGAATCAGTTCACTCCCATTTAGAATATCAAAAGTATCACGGGTCCACTGGAGTATGAAACTTATTAGCTTTTTCCAAAAACAAAATCTCAAGTGTGTGTTTTGTCTGTGTATAATCATGCCAGGAAATTTCGTCATGCACATATTTAGTTATTGCATGCATGAAATGTCATTATTATGATGCAATAATTTAAAAAGTTATTGTAAATTTCAGCACATTAAGTCCTTACCTTGCTTATCACATCAGCCTATGGCTTCAGGCCATGGGAACACGTCCATCCTCCATGCCTCTGTCTGCACCTGTTTCAGAAGTACTCTCTGTGCTGTCCTGGACTCCACCCATCAGGACCAGTGATCATCTCCTTCTCCCTTGGCAGAAATAAGGGCTCCTCTAGCACCTTTTAGCATAGTTCTATTTTAGCACAAATACGCTTGTTGGCAGCTCCTGCCTCTCCAATAGGCCTATCAGATGCCCAAGTTCAAGGGCCACTTTTTATCAATATTTAAGTCCTCCTGACTAGGAGAATGTCTATCTCTCTGTTGTCTCCCAGAAAATGTTTTGATGATATATGAAACTGTGGCTTTTCCTACCTCTAAGTTTAGTTTTTAGCTCCTTGACTTTACCCTTCATCATAAATCTTACACAAGGAAGATGAAGGAGGAGAGGGCTTGCTTGGTAAATTGATTGCCTTGCATGCACAAGGACCTGACTTCATTCCCCAGAACCTTAGGTATGGTGGCAGGAGCTGAGGATTCCAGTGCCTGGGAGGAAGAGACAATAGCATCTCTGGGACTCAATGCCTAGAAAGTGTAGCCTAACTGGCAAGCTCCAGGCCTGTGAGAAACCCTGTCTCAAGAAAGTAAGATAACATTCTAAAGGAACAACATCGGAGATTGTCCACTGGCCTGCACATATCTGCACATGTGTACATGCACACACACACACACTCACATGCACACACAGGAACACTAAAAAGAAAAGAAATCTGAATCAAGTCTTCAAATGGACAAGAAATTAGCTAAAATCTTAACTTTTTAAATTTGTTTTATTTTTATTTTTCAAGGTAGGGTCTCACTCTAGCCCAGACTGACCTGGAATTCACTATGTAGTCTCAAGGTGGCCTCGAACTCAGCACAATCCTCCTACCTCTGCCTCCTGAGTGCTGGGCCTAAAGGCGTGCGCCACCAAGCCCAGCTTAACTGTTTCTTTTAACCATGCTTGTTATCCACTCACCTATCTGACCAGCAGCTTCCATCTTCTGACAGAGGGCTCTTACCAGATACAGATGTATAGTGATTAGAAACCCCAGTCAAGCTAAGAGTGCTATTCCCTACCTATTACCTTACTGTCGGTAAATTGCCTAAGCTGCCTGTACTTTAGCTTCTTCCTTTTTCATTTTTTTGGGGGGGGTTGTCTATTTTGGGTTTGTTTTTTTTTGCTTTTTGGTTTTTGCATGTATGTGTGTCATATGGTGTATGTGATGTCTGGTATATGTGCTTTCCTGTGCAGATGCATGTTCCCCATCCACATGCATGGGGAGGCTAAGGAGAACATGAGTGTCCTTCACCTTCTGTCCATCTAGACATTTCCTTGAGATGGGGCCTCACTCACCTGGGAGCTCCCGTTCATCACCAAGCCTGCTGTTTTCCATTCTCCACCCCAGTGGACTAGGGTTACACATGTGTGTGGCCACAGCAGCTTTTTAGATGGGTTCTGGCAAGTTGATATTGTCAGTCTCTGTACCACAAGACCTTCATGATACATTGGCAAAAGCTGTTAACTACTGAGCCATCTCCTCAGCCTGGGCTTCCTCCTTTAAATAGTGGAGCTCTTGTGGGGAAATCCCGATACCCCATCACGTAAAGGAGCGATACAGAATTTGGCAGTAGGTAGCATTGTATGTGTAAACTGGGATTACGAAACTGCAACTCCACAGACCAATGAATAAATTCCTGCTTATAGCTATGGACAGAACTGGGTTCCCCTTAAACAAAATACTTCTCAAAGGCAGTCTATAGCCTTTGTTAAAAGCTCCTTAGATGCTGGGGAAATAATGCAGTAGATAAAGTACTTGTTTGCAAGCACGAGAACCAGAGTTCAATCCTTAAAACCCAGCTTGCTCGGGATTCATGGCACCCCCAGATCTCCCTGCATTATTCCAAGTTTGTAATCAGAAGAAAATAATATGGAATTTTGCTCCCTAACTACACCTATTAAATTCCTAGACACTGTACTGATTTTCTCTCTCTCACTCACACATACACACATTTAAGACAAAAGATTTTCTGTTTGGTTTGGTTTTGGTGAGTGTGTGTACAGAGTATATGTGTTATGATGTATTATGTGTGGTGTATGCAAAATGTGTTTGCTATGTGCATGCGTGTGGAGGCCAGAGGAGAACTTTCTGCAATGCTTTCCACATTATGTCCTTGAGACCTGAAGATGCCAGGTTTTTTGTTTGTTTGTTTGTTTTTGATTTTGTTTAAGTCTAGTGATTCTCTGATCTTCCCCTTTCCCCCCACCCACACAACCGGGCTGTTGCAGATGTGTGTGGCTATGCTGAGCTTTTCATGTAGATTCAGAGTGAAGGTGGTGATCTCAGGCCCTTGTGCCTAAGTGGCAGGCACTCTTGGCCACCTCCACAGCCCTAAGATGTAAGTTTTAAGTATGATTCTTCAGCCTGAAAATAAAAGATTTTCTGGAAGAAAGCAAAATTTGCAGTGAAAAGTCTTAACTGCCTGACCTTAAAAGGAATGCCTGGAACATTCCACACCGGACTGTCTCACTGGCTAGTGTGATAGTGGATGTTCCGAAGAGATCATTCTGAAATGTGTTAAAAGCAAAGGTTAAATTATGCTTGCAAAGGTGGGGAAATATGAACCACAATTAAGTAAGACTTCAGTATAGATGTTTTGGTATGGTGTCTGTTTTCTTGCATGAAGCAAGCATGGTGTGAAAATGAGGGCAGCTGGGCATTAGCTGTGACAGTGGCGATCCCTGTGAAGAATGCTTACCAAGTGCGGGGACAGAGCTGATGGGCTTTGGAGAAGACTTCAGGAACAAAGTCAACCATGCTGTGAGCTTGTTGAGAGCAAGAGGATTTGGTTCTGTTTACCACACCCAGATGAGAGCTGGATGCTCTGAAGTGACTGGCTTTAGATGGAGACATGGAGAGATGTTTAGATGGATGAGTGAGTGGATGTCAAAACAGATAGTCAGATACCAGAAAGACAAAAGAATGCATAAATGACATCATTTTGGCAGAATCTACAGTGTGTGCGAGAGGCATACAAAAGATATCAATCCTGAATCAGACTCAAGTTACCCCTAAAGATTTTGCTTCAAAGAAAAAAAATAAGTTTATAAATTTAAGGACTATAGATGCACCTCAGTTGATAGAGTATTTGCCCGGCATGGAAGAAACCCTGGGTTCCATCTCTAGCGCTGCGTAAACCTGGCATGGTGGCACGTGCCTAGAAGCCCAGCACTTGGGAGGTAAAGGTAGGAGGATCAGAAATTCAAAGTCATCCTTAGCTACATAGTGAGCTTGAGGCTAGCCTGGGCTACATAAACCTTTGTCTTAAAAATAAATGTATACATTTAAGAGCTAGATAAAAAAAGATTCCGAGAGATGCTGAGGGCCCGGGTAATCATGGATATGGACCTGATTCTGTTCAGGCTTGCAAATTGTAAAAGAAAAGGAAAAACAGATTCTAGCCCCACTACTGCTACTATTACTTGGCTGAAAGAAACTGTTCACGTATCTCTGGGCTTCGTTCATCCTAGGTAGAAAATGAAGAAGTGGGTCTACATGATCCCATCCCAAGTCCCACAGACTATAGTTCTACAAGAAAAAAGTCATTGTCTTTCTTATAACTGGCATCATGAATCCTGAAGGTGTAGATTAATCCACTAAACAGTATATTTTATTTAAAGGACAGCGTGTGTTTTTTGAGTATAGCTAACACCCTTTGGTTTTGTCCAAAGCACATACAGCCGTCAAAATGGCTTGTTGTCCACATTCACTTTTCTTGCTTTCTTTTTTCTTGGAATGGAAAGATTTGTGCCTCCCACATGTAGGACTTGGCATATTGTGAATGGTAGCCTACACATATGCAAATGAGATCTGGGAAGATAATTAAATCTGAGGTGGAAATAGAGTAGACTTGTGAATGAACAAAGGAAGTGTGTTTCCGTAGAAGCCAAGATGTCAGAGATGCTTTCTATTGGTACTGTACACTTGCAGCTCTCATGAAAATCAGTATGCAGCTGCTTCGATGTCCCCCGCTCTGCATTTCTGAAGAATCCACTTTATATATTGACTGGGACTGAGGCAGGAGATGCCTGGCATTTTACATTTCCAAATTTAAAGAGATACATGGGACTTCCTGATCAAAATCCAATGGTCAAAACACACCTGATCATCCAGCTAAATGTGAGGAAAAAGTACATTCACGCTAAGAGGTTGGCTTCCAATCCAAGACTTCTGTTGACAGAGAGCAGCTCAAAGGATTCTAAGATGCTATTATATTTAATATTTCCCAGTGGTTTGACTTTTTCAAACTAATACCATACCCGACCCCTCTCCACACTGAGACCGTCTCTTCTTATGACTCACTCACGCATGGAGACTGCTGAGATATCCACCACAGCAAATAGATGTGGAAAGGGAATTCAGAGTCATTCTCTTTAATCCCTTTGTGTGACCAGGATGGAAACTGAGGTCCAGAGATGGACAGTGATTCACAGAAAGTGACACAGAAAGTCACTTTATTTCTAACCCCTTTCTCTTCTCCAAAGTCTCATAATTGATCCTTGACAACTAATATAAAACAAGGGTTGTGGGTCCTTTTTTAAAAAAAAGTTATAATGCTATTCCTTTTTTGGCTTTCAAATGAGCCATTTTTCACCTTTTTCACTGTGTGGCTTTTGTTTTACCAGCTTCGTGTAAAAAGATGACTTACCACATGAAAATTCAACTTGGCATTTGCTCTAGATAGAGCGATCTTTTAAATCTAGCCAGTGTTTCTTTGGGAGGATGACTCCATTTCACATAACACATCCTAAGATTGATGTTTACTAAGTCGGCTCTTTAAATCATGTTCGGTGCTTGGTTACATGAGCTGTTTCTTTTGTCTCTGTTTCTCCCTCTTTCTCTCTCCCATTTCTTTGTGCTTGATACAAAAGGATGGGGGCCCAGGATCATCTGGAAATAGATGGGTGTATTCATGTGTGAGCTTACAAAACACTGGAGCAAAGGTGTCATTCAACATTAGATGTCATTCAGTCACATCCATCTCTTCATGCAAACTGAAGAGGGGAAAGAGTCTGAGTAGCAACTGCTCCCCTTACAGCTGTGTGTGCTGATGTCTCTTACTTCTTGCAGGAGCTGGGAACTAACCCCTCCCCCCTTTTCCCTTTGCCTGTCTCTCCCATAAAGGAAGTTTGAGATTAGCTTCCCACAAATACCCAGCTCTTATTTCATATTGAAAGTTACTAAATAAGAGTTTTACACAGTGAGCTTCAGGACTTAAATCACTGAGGTTTTCATGTTTACCCAGGATCGCACCTCAGGCTTGGCCAGGAGGGACAATGGTTCTTTCAAAGACAGGGGAAATATTGTTTGTCCTTGATCATGTTTCTAGCTGCCCCTTCTACGTAGTGAGTGCAGAAGTCAATTAGCAGAGATTTCTGTGGATTGGGGTCCTGTTTGTCCTGAAATATATGGAATTTTTGTGTTTTGAAGCAGATGCCATCTGCTGGAAAGTTAAAATAGTGTTCCCAAAATTAACATGAACAGAAAGCATATGTAACAGTTTAACTTAATGAATGTTCTGATTGCTAATTTAAATACTACTTCCCAGGCCCCAGGCAGAGTACAACCCCCCCTAAATTACTGTCTGTAGAGTCAATAATTAGCATTAATTTTTCTTATTAGAATAAATCTATCCTTTCCTATTTATGAGCATTGTTAGATCTCTAAATTTCATTTTGTTTGCAATCACAAGAAAAAATAATAAAGAGTTAATATCCAGCCTCTGAGAAAGAATAATTTAGCAAAGATTCAGGGGTCTCCAAAATTCAAACCAGAAATAATATAAGAGAAAATGAGGAGAGAGTGTGATGATAAAGGGTTATATGGGAATAAAGGGTAAGTATATAAAATTGAAACAACATGTAAGACGTAAATATTGCCTAAACAGCTAATTTTTTTTCTCTGAGAGATTCTTTTATGAGAATGTATCTCTAGTTAACACTCCATACTCTCCACGCTGCTCCCTCATTAAGAAGCCTTCAAAAGCAAGATCTTCTTTCAACCTCTCTTAGAATCACTCATTACAGTCATATTTACTGTAACTCTTGTTGATGCTGGAGCCTAACTTTAGGCTTTCCTCTAGCTAGTTGAACAGGTCAATTCATCTGAGGGGCCCCATTTCCTCATTTGTTAGCCATGCTTTGATATAATTGACTGTCCTAGTATGCTACTAAAAATGTGAAACCTTAGGACTGGGGAATGCCTCAGGAGGTAAAGTACTTGCTGTACAACATGGAGGCCTGAGTTGTGAACCCTAACACCCATGTCAAAGCCAGGCATGACAGTGTGCACCTGCAATTCCAGTGCTGGGGGTAGAGACAGGTGGATCTCTGGGGTTTACTAGTTAGCTTGCCTAAGCAAACCAGTGAGCTCTAGGTTCGGTGCAGACCTATCTTTACATAGATAGATGATAGATACATAGATACATAGACAGATAGATAAAACAATTGAAGATGCAAATGTCAACCTCTGGCCTCCACCCACACAGACATGCATGTATACCTGCATACACACATACACACACACACATGCACACGGATGGCCACATATATACCAACACACATACATGCATGCACACTACATACACATTCAAAAAGTATAAGACACCAATTAAAATAAATTAAATTTGGCTGAAGAGATGGCTCAGCGGTTAAGGCACTTGCCTGCAACACAGAAGGACCTGAGTTCAATTCCCCAGTGCCCATGTAAAGCCAGATACACAAGAGGGAGCATGTGTCTGGGGTTCATTTATAGTGGCTGGAGGCCCTGGCGTGCCCATTCTCTCTCTCTCTCTCTCTCTCTCTCTCTCTCTCTCTCTCTCTCAAATAAACAATTAAAATATTTGAAAAATAAATTAAATTAAATATAAGACACAGCACCCTCTAAACTACACCTATGTAGAGTTCCAACTTAGAATTAAGACACAGACAGCTACCCAAAAAGAACAGCACTCTCCATGTATAGAGGAAAACCCTAAGAAATGAAAACTCTCCAAACTCCAGCCTGCATCTGGCTAGGAAGCCCGGTGGAGATTTGTCAGAGAGGAAGTAGTAAAATAGGAAGAGACCTATTATTGCTGCATTACAGTTCCCTTTTCAAAAATATCCTAATAGCATATAAAATAGTAAAATTAATGCCATACATTTCTTCCATGAAGTGTTCTCAAAATGAAAGCACCAAGCTGTCAGCTACTTATCCATTTCTGAATTAAAAATACACATATATGGCTAAAAGGGGGCAAGGAGCAGACAAAATACCAAAGAGATGAAGACAGAAAGGAAAGATGTTCCCAAACATATTAACTGCTCTCACACATGACTTACTGGTGTATTAATGTCTCAGGTCAGCTCCTCCTAATGAGAATGTGGCCCCTTATTTGCCTTTTAGTTTATAAATGGAGTGACATTATGTAATAACCCTAATGAGGTAACAAACAACTACACAGGAGAATGTGAGAGGGTTTTCTCCAAATTCATCCTCTGCTGTAAACACCCTCATCCCACTACCCATCCACTGTTTCCAGACCCTCTCCACATGGGCCAAGTGTCCAGCCCCAAAGGACATATTGTTGGATATTATCTATAATAAGTCTCTCTCTTCTTGGCAGGATATAGAACAGCTGTTGGTCTATTCTCTGCCTTGAAGACCAACTTCCTTCTTTTGCCCTGGATGATTGGAAGAAAGTCGGGGAGGAGCAATTTATAGTAGTGTTACAGCACCTCTATTTTCTTTTATGTTTATTTATATTGCTTCCATTTCTGTCAGGGATTTCTGAGATAATCAAGATCACTCTGCTATAGAATACTGGAGGAGGCTCTGGGAGCAGTCTATGGTGTTTTTCTTCATAGAGTTAGACATTTTAGGACTCCAGGCTAAAGGCTATAGTGAGTATTTCTTGTATGAGAGTTTGAGAATCTGTTTTTTTTTTTAATGAACTCATGAATGTGTTCTGTGTCACATGAACAATAAATGGCTTTGAATTTTTTAAGGTAAGACGGCTTGTCTTTACCAACTTCCTGTTTCCACAACTTAGCACAGTACCTGTTCAGTAAAGGTACAGTGAATTACCTGATTGGAGCAACAAGATGTTCTCATCTGTTCTGCTAGGCCTCAGCAAGGCTAACAAACTAGCAGTCATGGTTCCTCTAAGGCTTTCAGGCCAGGCAAACATCCATCCATGAGGTATGACCTTGCACTGAGGCCTTTGCCTCACATTACTTTAGGTTTCAGGCCTCATTCTAGGCAAAGAAGTGAGAGATCCAATGTGTCACCCATCTGATTTCCCAGCAAAATAATACAACACAGGTACAGAAGAGACCTAAGAAGCTTTGGAGTAGATGTGGGCAGCATTCCCCTATTCTTTTAAGGGCTGAAGGAAACTTGGAACATGGGAAATGGGTCTAAGACCTCAGATTCAAAGGCGATCCAAACAGTTCTGACCTAGAAGTGACAGGAGACAGAAATTGGCTAGACAGTCAGGATAACAGAACTCCAAAAGTGAATTATTTTTTATTCCTTGACTAAAGGCAGGAAACGTCACTAAGCCTGCAGAAATCTGAATGTCACAACCTCGAGGAAAGATTTCTAGATTAAGCGTGCACCCTTCCTAGAGGACAGAAACTTTGATCCTTACCAAGATTACTGGCAAAGCTGTCAAATCTGGTCTTGTTCACAGTAACCTGCTGACTTTGCCTTCCTCATGGAGCCACTCCCCATAAAACCCCCATATCTGAGTCTTGAGGTGGACTTCTCAACCCCCTCTTGCCTCTCTTTATTGGTGAATTGATGCAGAAGGAACACAAAATTCCTATATCAAAAATATCCTTAGATGGACGAGAAGGAAGCACAGCACCACATTAAGGTCTCCCTTGACAACTGTCAAGGTCATGTTTAGGAAAGCCTGGGAAGTGGCAGAGTGGAGTAGTTATACCTGAGATTTTAGACTGTAGCAAGGAGAAGAGTAGCTCCTTACTTTCTCTTTAAGTATTCGTAATGGAGAATCTCCTCCATATTAGAAATGGGCTTACCAAGCATGGTGGTGCACACCTTTAATCCCAGCATTCAGGAGGTCGAGGTAGGAGGATTGCTGTAAATTTGAGGCTAGCCTGAGACTACATAGTGAATTCCAGGTCAGCCTGAGCTAGAGTGAGACCCTACCCACCCCTATCCCCTACCAAAAAAAAGAAGAAAAAGAACTAGGCTCCTTCTAGGAGGAGTAAAACTTGGATCATCTACAGTTCCCATGTGGTAAACGACTCTTTGTAGGGGTTTAACTCTCCTAGCATACGCTCCTAAATGCACTCTGATGAGTCAGTTCCCAATACCAATCATAACGGCTCTGTTGCCTTCCCAGTGGGCATTTGCAAATGTTCCTGACAGATATGTAAAAAATGCATGAAAGGCGCCACTAAAAGAACCCTAGATGCTAAAGTCACTGGCATATCTTTCTGATTGGACCCAGGGTGTCTAGCAGCCTGACCAAGCATGACCACTGAGCAACATCCCCAGAAGTCTTCAGCACTTTGAAAGCAATATGACAAGACAGAATGACACTATCACTGTGTCCTATGTGCTTATAACAGATAGAGTTATAACAGATAGAGTGCATCATTGTATTTCATCTCATAATCTGGTTTCTAAAGATAATCATTGAGAGAATAATTCCAGAAATTCCATCCTGCCCAAGTCTGAGCCCAGCCCTTCAGTTCTAGAAAAGGATGCTGGAAAAGCTGAGCAGAGAGCAGCTCAAGTCTTCACTAGGGAATGGGAGCCACAGAGCCAACAGACAGCTCTAGGTAAACTTTGCCATTTTTCTGCCCTTTGGCTGCCTCCCTGGTTCCCGCCTCCCCCCGCCCCAATGCCCAATGCCTCCAGAGTAACTGCTTACTAAAGCAAGTTGTAATTGTAGGATACATTGTAGGAGAGGGGAAAATGGAGGCAGGAGCCCTTTCACAGAAAACTGAGATTGAAGTCCTTAGCGTGAGGCTCTACGAAGGAACACAGGGCATTAAGTACTGTGGTAGTTAAACGCTTGAGACGTTGACATGCAGCAGTCAGAGTGCCTGAGTTCAGATGTCTTTGTTTGGTTGGTGCAATTTTCCTGTGCTCCACTTTAGAGCAGCAAATAAGATGTACTTCACAAAACACTTGCTACCGATTTAAATGAGATTATACATGTGAAGTACTTAACACAGTTTCTGGTAATTAATAAATACTGCCTGTTAATGTTACTAAGTCAATATAATATTTTCCCTTCCTCAACATATGAGAAATAGTTGAAAGAAAGGGTCTTGATTTTTTTTTAAATCTACCCTGATTCTTGGCTCCTTGGCATACTAAATAGATATTGGATGGGTGGGTGGATGGATGGGATTTTAAGTTATATAGATAAAGGCCTGCAAAAGACCTCAGTATTTTCAGGTCATGGTTTACAATGATGAGAGATTAGATCCTGGAAACAATTAGATGCCCATAAAGATGAAAGAGACGCTTAAGTCTGTGAACCCTAACTTCAGGTTCTCATCCAAGTTACTAAAGAATTGAAAACATGGATTCAGAGAAGGGGTAAATTATGAGATTTATTTTAAAGAGAGTTGAGACAAAAGGGAAATCAAAGCAAGAAAGTACTCACACCAAAAGAAGTTCTCCCCCTTCCCCGCTGTACTGGGAAGGAGGAGAAGAGATGAAGGGAACGTGTCTCACATGCACGGGGAAAAGACAGGAAAAGGCAGAAACCAAAAGAACAGAATTGGAGAAGGGAAGGCCAGAAAGGCTTCAAAAATGTCTCAGGCCCATTTACATGACCCAGACATTTAATTAGAATGAGCCACCTCATCAGGGTCGAGTGATGTGTAGGGAGAAACCTGACTGGTTGGTGAGCCCAAGAGGACCACTGACTGAGGAAGGGCCGACCCATGGGGGCCAAGCTGCTGCTGTTGCTGAGGAGGAATTAGAAGATTGTTGTTTTCAGCCACCTTGATGAGCCTGGATCAGAAGCAAGCTTTATTCTGCCAAGGCAGGCATGGTGGCATCCAAGTTGCTTTGGGCCCGCCTTTATCTGGCTCCTAATCCGTATCAACAGTGTTACCCAGTGGAAATCGTCATGACACTAAACCAATCTGCAGTACCTGGGAAGAATACCCATGGGTCACAGAGACATTTAGATTCACAAGACGGTCACCCCTCAGCTGTGACACCAATCTTCCCTGAAGGGTGACTGTAGAAACTGCAGATTCCAGCAGAGCAACCTTAGGCACCGGTCTGCAGTTAAGTCCTAGAGGCTCAGGTGCCAGACGTTGAGATCCACACACCGAGGAGGTGAGGAGTCAGTAAGACTCCTTGTCAAGGACATGAGTTACAAGAATTGCTGCTCGTAGGGAAATCCGAAGCAGAGCATCCCGACAGGTACTTACAGTTCACCCCTGGCTCCCTGCCCCCACCCTATGCACTCTACCAATGAGGGCTCATTTTTACCATGTTCAATGTTGCCTAGTAACATAGTTGACACATACCATCTTTATCTGTTTCCAGAGGAACCAAGCTAAGAAATTAACCAAAGGTCAGGTTCTCACACAAAAGGAGAGTTTTGTTAGCTCTTTGCCCATAGCTAAACCATTACTTTATTAACAGCCGGAGAAACACATCGAATGTCCCTGTGAAGAATTAATTCTTCATCGCATACCTATTGCAAATATATTACCAAATAGAGGCATCCAGGCATTGCCTTATTTCTGCTCTCTACCCTTCCCTCCATCACTGGAAGTCAAACTTAGCGATCCTTCGCACCATGCCTGCCCTTCATGTTAATCTCCCAACAACAGTCATCCTTAAAACCCTGGCTCTTCAGCTCACATGCATGTGTGTAAGCACACAGAAGACTCCACATCAGTGACCTATATGGGTTTAACAGATGAGCTGGGCCTCTCAGCCTTGCTACAGGATCAAGGAGGCAGAGAGCTGAAAGAACCAGAGTAGAAGATCTAAGGTAGCTTTCCTGTTCTCACAGCATGTTTGTGAGTGCCCAGCACCACTGAATGGAGTCCCATCTACTTAAGTGAGAAGCAAGGAGAAGACCTCACTTCTCCAACTTAAGTTATTAGTTAATGACCATCTTTAAGTAGATGTGAAGATTTTTTTAAAAAATCAAGTACCAATAAAATGAGAATGACAAATAATTCTTTTCTTCTAAAGAACCATGAATGATAGAGATTTGGGTTAGTAGCAGATGTCATAATAAAAAGATTAAATACCACACTGTATATGCGTGATGATAATATTTCTATATTGGACTCTTAATATAGGCCAGGGATTGTACAAAGTGCAAGTAAAGCACTTGCTTTCTCCCAATTAAACATCAAATATTATTGTTATTGTTTGTTTGTTTGGATAGAGGTCTCACTCTGTAGCCTAGGCTGGCCTCAAACTCACAACAATCCTCCTATCTCAGCCTCTCTAGTGGTGGGATGATAGGCATAAGCCACCATGCCTGGCCCATTAAATGTTATTAACTTTGTTACTAGGTAGGAAGCAAGGCTCACAAAGACCACAAGGTATGTACATCCAAGTTTACTCGGCTGCATATAGCAGAGCCAGGAGTTAGGTTAGGTCAGGTGTTGTATTAGTCCACACCCTGCGTCCTGTGCTGTGTGACACGTTCATGGAGAAGACTTCAGTTGTGTACTATTCCCAGTTATCTCATCTGTAAACACAATAGATTTCCCATTAGTTTTAAAAATTATTTTAACTTCCTTTTGTCAAGAAAAAGAAAGATAAGGATTCTTATTGAAATAGGAGTGCTAAGTTTAGATGAAAATATATGGGAGACAAAGAGAAATTTTCTCTTCATTTGAATCTCTTTTCTCCCCTCCATATTACTACCTTTTCAGAAATGGAGCTTATAATATGAATGACCAAAAAAGGACATAAAATACCAAGAAAAGTAAGGAAAAATGGGTTCTGAAGTCACCGTCCTACAGCTTGTCATGTCATAGTCCTTTTAAAGGAACTAGTAATTACAACTCATTATCTACCATGAAGACATGCTAAATAGCATAAGAACAGGTTCCAAATCAATAGAGTCCCATTTGAGATATTAGATGCATCTCTGGTTCATTATAGTGGAAAGCTTAATGGCTTTTCCAAAAAAATTTCAGCTACATGTTTTGTCTACTTACAATGTTCTTGAACATGTATTCCTGCCAAGAAGAAAAATTAAACTAAATTCTTCCACTATGGCTAGCACGTTCCTACTTTGTTCTGATTAATTCATAGATCTGTGCCACGAAAGCATTTCAAATTGGCAAGCAAAATTCTAAGTTAGGCAGTTTATTTGTCAAATAAATGTTAAAACTTGCATGAGGGGTGGAGAGAAATGTAGAAATGTAGACGGGTTGGCATTTGGGGCCTATAAATGGGTATTTTCTTGTAGGTCATGCCAATCTAAGGAAAGTAGAAAAAAAAAAAAGGAAGATCCTGGTCCTATCAGAAAAAAACAACTGTTTCTTTAGAAAATTTGAAGAAATCCATTCAATAATATAATTATTCTATGAAGGTAAATATAATAACAGCTTAATTGATTTTATTTCCTTCAACTCCTCTTAACAGAAGCTGACAAAAAAGCCACATGAATAAAATGACCTACATGTACAAAAATTTTTAAATTATTTTTTGTATGAATAAAGTGCAAAAAAATGGTTTTCTCAGAAATACAAGATAGATTTCATCAGAATATCTTCATCTTCCTAAACTTTGTATTTAGGAACATCAAAGAAAGTAAGGATGAACATTTATGTACCTACTTTTGTGTGCTTTTATCATGTATTTTTTGCACATGTATGCATAATATGGTGTGTGTGTGTGTGTGTGTGTGTGTGTGTGTGTGTTTGTGTGTGTGTGTGGTTTGGTGTACATATGCGCCTCTGGCAGGGTGCACTTGCCTGTGGTGGACAAAGGGGTATATTGAGTGTTCCATTCCATTGTTCTTTCACCCTACCTTATCTGAGCCAGAGTCTCTTACTGATTCAAGAGCTTGCCATTTTTAGGCAAGATGCTGCAATTCTCTGGTCTCTGCTCCCCACAAGAACTGGGGTTACAGACATGTGTGGCCACACCTAGCTGTTTTAGTAAGTCCTGAGGATCAAAGGAGTCTCTCAGGCCTTCTCAGGCTCTCATGGTTACACAAGAAGTGTTCTTCAGCCTTAATACTCATCCACCATGACTCAGGGAACTGAGTGGAGAGGGGGCGGAAAGACTGTGAGAGCCATGGTGGGGGAGAATATCCAGAGACATGGCCCTCCTCAATAACAACACATTAAGGCAGGTGGAACCGGGCTGACTCCTAGGCTATCCATGGTCCTCAGCCCCAAGGACTGATCCAGACTGCTCACGGAGGAGGATATCCAGCTGATTGGGGATGGGGAAGAGGGGCATTGGGAAACTGGGGATAACAACTCATTGTTTGCCCACTAAATAATGTAACTCATTATGGACAATTAAAAAAAGAAGTGTTCTTAACCACCGAGGCATCTCTCCAGTCCAATCATGTAATTTTATAATGTACTTTGGTTCTTATACATTCTCATTTCTCAATCCAGATTCAAGATTTCACTTCCATTAGCTAGCTTCCACAAATTAATTTGGCTTACCAATTAAATATAAAATAATTGCAGTTATTTTCAGAGGTGGGACACCTTTTCAAAGACCCTTGCTCTGGAAGGTCCTAAGGGTGAATTTTGACTGTCCAAACAGCATATGGAGGTGGGAGGTAACACACAGTGAGTTAAAAACCTTGAAGGGTCTCAGCTTCTCAAACTATCCCAACCCATCATATAAACATTTTCTGCTATGGACAAGAAGGACTAAACCCCTTCCCCTTTCATGCCTTATTATGATAGGCTTAGTCAAATCGATGTCTGGTACTTGATGGAGACCATCATATGGATAAATAAAAATAGAGGTAATCAATCTCTATGGAATGTTTATAATATGCCAAGAGAGAGAGATTAGGCTTTTAAGTATTCTCTATATAGTGATTACTTTAAATATACCTGTAATGTAGGTTTATTATTCTATTGAAAGCTAAGAAAATCAAGGTTCTGAAAATGAGGTGAGTTGCCCAAAGTGTTCAAGTTCAAAGTAGTAGAACCCAAATTCGAACTAAAATTGCCTGTGGTTTGGGTTGAGATAAGAACTGGTTGAGCAGGAAGAGAATTAAAGAAAAATGAGAATGGGACATTTAAGAGAGAAACGTTTACTTACTCATTCAACAACTACAGTATTGCAAAAGCTATTCGGTGCCAGCCCTATGCCAGGCACCTGGAAAAACAAGAATGCGTATAACTCAAGAGGGAGGTAGAGGCGCCACAGGCAAGTGTGGCTCTCCATCCCTTCAGATCCTCAACAGGGCTCTTCATCTTCCCCATGTAAGGTCCTCTTGACCTTTAGGCTTATGTTCTATCTCATAAGTAAAAACTCACAATTCTATTGTTAGAAAGTGGGAGGTATGATTTGGGGGATGTGAGTTTGAATTTATGTCTCCCATAGACTCGGGTGTTTTTATTAAAGCTTGCAACTTGGATTTCCAGCTGCCTGGCTGTAATCGGTGTCACTGGTGGCAGATCCTGGGGCCAAGCCCTAAGGTGTGTTTTGGGGCAGATCTATATTCTAGTTAAAAGGTTTGCATAGTGGTTTGAGCTCTGCTTGGATCCCTGATGCTTGTTGCTGGTTTTGTACTTGTTGCTTTTGGTGTTTGCTGACTGGTGATGGTTACTGTTTGGATGTGTGGAATTCACTTCTTCTGCCATTTGATGGAAGCTCCCCTAATCTGTAAACTGAAATAAATCCCTTCCTCCCATAAACTGTGTCTGGTTTGGATGTTCATCCCAGACACATGGAATTGAGTACAAATATGGAAAGAGAATTTTAGCATAGACTCTGCAGATTAGTCCCTATAACCTTCCTGGCTGGCCAGAGGAACACAGTTATTGAGGAACTATGCATTCCATTTTCCATCACATCTTCCCCTAAACAGGTCTGACACTCAGAAGATATCTCTGCAATTGGTACTGAAAAGAAGACAGGAAGAAGAAAAAAGAGAAGGAAGAAGGGACCAGTTTTACTAGACCTGTTCTCGGACTCCCCTGTTCTCAGCAGGCACACACAGCCAGAGTTTGATTCTACAAACCTAGAAACTGAGGCTATCCTTTATGGTAACTTGTCCTCATTCAGAGCTGCTATGACCTAAGTCAATTTTGTAGAAACATTAGTCTTTAATTAAACATAAGTTATGTATGTGTGTATTATTGAATTTGAGGGGAAAGGAAAAGCATTTGTCTGGCAAAGGTAGTTACCACACTTTCAAAGCTAGAACATTTTGCTGACAATGAAAAAACCCTCTATTTTTAAGCCTGAGTTCCTGTCCACCAGCTGAGCCACTTCTGCCAGCTCCCAGCTCTGAACACAACACATTCTTACAGCCCATAGCTTCCCTTGGCTCAAGCCTTGAACATGGCTGATGGCATATGCTTCTTGTTAGCTGGCCTCTGCCTCACCTGCACTGCTCTGACTGGGCTCTCCTGCCCCCTGCCTGCCACTCTCTCCTGCTCCAAGCTCCAAGCTCCAAGCAGTTCTTGCTAGCATGGTAGAAGGCCAGCTAAGGAGAAGGAAACAGTTCTGTTCTTCTGAAAGTCAAGTCTGTGGTCTAACAGCCTTTCATTCAGAAATAAGAGCTAGGAAAACCGAAAACCTAGGGTGAAACCAAAACAATCACAGAATAGGAAAATAAGTTGGCTGACTGGGAGAGAAAGAGAGAGTGAGGTGAACTGGGGAAAAGCCCTGCCGGTGCCTTGCTCTATCAGTGCAATGTGTCTTTAACTCATTACTTTCTGCCTTGATTAATTTTTTAAGCTGTACAAGGAAGTTTTGTGCATTGGGAGGTTATTTTCTGTTTAACTCAGTTATCTGGGTGACAAAATAAAAATTCTTCCCTCTGTTAAGTTTTGTTTCTTTTTTAAAAATATTTTATTTATTCACTTTTCAGAGAGAGAGAGAGAGAGAGAGAGAGAGAGAGAGAGAGACAGTGTGTGAACCAGGCTTATGTGGGTCCTGGGGAATTGAACCTGGGGCCTTAGGCACTGGAAGCAAGTGCCTTAACCGCTGAACCATCTCTCCAGCCCTAAGTTTTATTTCTTATGCGGATAAATTAAGAATCAAATTGAAACAAAAATTTTGGCTTAATCCCTCAAATACTTTCCATACACAGCAATTTTTTTCTCACATTTATGTGGTAGCCTTTGATTGGGAGTTTAATTCTTGGATTACTTTCCACAGTAATCAGACAGGTAAGCTCTCCTAGTACATCTGCAGAATACAGTTATACAATTCTCCTCCATCTATGCATAGAGCAGGGCTGAAAGGTGGTGTCCATGGGTATGATTTTTTAAAAATATTTTATTTATTCATTTTCAAGCAGAGAAATACAGAGAGAGAGAGAGAGAGAGAGAGAGAGAGAGAGAGAGAGAGAGAGAGAGAGAGAGAAAGCACCAGGGCCACCACCTTGTGGGTCTGGCTTATGTGGGTCCTGGGGAATTGAACTTGGGGCCTTAGGCACTGGGAGGTAAGTGCTAAGCCATCTCTCCAGCCCAAGGGTATGATTTTTTTGAAGGTGGTTATTAATGACAAGAAAGGATTGATGGAAGGGTAAAGACCTCAACCTTTTGATGGTATTAAAAGAGAATCTTAGAAATCTGAGGTTGAGAAGGACCTCAAAGAAGCTGAGGCTCTGTAGTGACCTCCAGTGTCACACCAGAAAGAAGCAGAGGGTCTCAGAGGAGCCCTAGGTTGGTTCACTTTCCACAGCACACGTGGACTCCTCCATCTGTCCTTTGTGTCACCGTTTGGGACATAGTTCTGCAAACCTGCAAACCTCGAATGGCTTTTAGTTTCAGATTCAAAGGTTAATATAGAGCCCAATGAACTTTCCTCAGTCATGGTGACCAGTGGCATCCATGTAGCCTAGGAAATCATCAGACCTGGTTTTCTCTGAGCACATCAGACAAATGTTCCTTTTCCTAAGTGTGACCTACCTTCCATCCCTGTCCCACCCAGCCTGGCTGTGTGGCTGGCTTGGTGAAGAGCAGGTTAGAGAGAGCTCAGTCCTTAGCTGTGTCATCAAGCTGGGGCTCCTGTTGGGAGAAACTTTCCTCCTCTCTGCACCATGCTCCCGCCTCAAGGGTGTTCATAGATCAGTCACACCAAGTGCAGGCATGCCTTGTCAATCACAGGAAGTCATCCTGATGGTCTCATTGTGAATAAGAGCCTTCTTATAGAAGATAAAGACAAAAAAAAGAGAGAGAATACACACTCTAATCTGTTTTTGGGGACTTCAATGGCCTTTTTAATTTTTCTCTCAACACCTCTTATTTCCAAATAGCTGTGCCAAACTAAGCCCCAAACAAAACTGTACAATCAGGCAGACTTGCCAAAAAACAAACAAACAAACAAAAACAAAACAACAAAAAAACCTTCTTTTCCTCTTGACTCACCTCTTTTTGGAAGCTACCCACACAGCCACTCTCTCATTTCCAGATGATAGCTGATGTATTTAAAATACATTTAATGAAGACTCTCTATGTGCCAAAGTCAAGACATGTTACTCCATATAGCATTTATATTTTAATAGAAATTCCCTAGTGCAGTATGATATTTGGGACATAGACATAGTATACACCTGATAACTACATGAAAAGCAGAAGAAAGGTGAAAGGCTTGACAGGAGACATTTTATATGCTAAAAATGGTGGTGTTGTAGTCAGCTACACACCACTGGGATGAATCTTCAAACCAGGCACAATTTATGGGAGGAAATGATTTATTCAAGCTACAGATCCAGGGGAAGTCCCATAAAAATGAAAGAGGCTGATCCTCTTTCACAGGTCCACACAGAAAGAAAAACCCATCACCAACACAACACACAGAGAACAGCAAACAGGCAGGAGTGCCAGGAGAGAATTTCTTCTCCTTTATATAGAATTAGAGTGGGGTCTTACAATCCTTCTCCAGACTGAATGGCTTCCTCAGTCTCTGGACTTTCTTTCCTGCACTGCCCACACAGGAAAGGATGTTTACTTCTAGCTTCTTTGAGCTTCTTTACATCCTGCCCCCTACTGAGAGGCTGCCTTCCTGTAAACATCCTCAGAGACCCACCCAAGATTTCTTGAAAGGTCAAGTTGACATCAAAACTTAACCATCATAGGTGGGATTTAAGCAGGCATTTAAGAAGGGGAAAGCCACCCTTGATGTTCATAGCAAATAGGCTGTGTGCTCTGAGCCAGCTTTTCTGTGATACGCAGGATTTCAATGAAGCCACAGGAAAAGCTGTTGCAGATCTCTGAAATCCTTCAGCAGTAGACATGGGCTCCACATTGCCCAGTCAGACACCTCAGTATCCTCAGTATTTCTGAGACCTAAGATGATTTGTATCCTATTCTGGTCCCATAGCTTCATTTATATTGCTTATCCCTTCAATGCTGTCTGAGATTTCTATCTTAGCTTAAGCCTTCCCACTCCATCTAAGCAAGACTTTAGGGACGTCCTTCCATATTTCACACCTGCACTTACCCACTCACTCACCTCACAGACATATGTGATCCATTTTTCCTAAAGGTTCTTGAAGTCCTTTCCTCCAATGTCTCACTTGGAAGCCTTCTTTCCATTTTCTTCTTATTAGGATATCTTTGTGTGTCTTTTTACTTCCTTAGACCAGAAGTTCCTAGAAATAAAACATTATTCATTCACCTCTGGGGTGCCATCCCTGCTTGGCACCAGGCTGTATATACAGTTGCCCCTAAAACACATTTTATAGTTGCATTATTTAACCAGATATTCTATACTATTTAGTTTCTGTTGTTTTAACCAGAAGAAATTAACAAGACTTTTTCACTGATTCTAGTCTTCCTCTTATGGGAAAAAAAATGTGTTCAACACAAATTACCATTCGTGTGGAGCCTAGGTTATAGGGTTGCTGCAGTCAGCATTCTAGTTGCTGCACAGAAAGAACCCAAGCAAAAGCGGCTTGTGGAAAAAAAGGGTTTATTAAGCTTACGGACTCGAGGGGAGACTCCATCCTGTCAGGGAAAATGATGGCATGAGCAGATGGGTGGACATCATCTCCGCCACAGCACTGCAAACAATGGGAGGAAGTATTTGCCAAATACTGGCAAGGGGAAGCTGGCTTATAACCCCCATAAGCCCTCCCCCAACAACACAGCTCCAGCGAGGTTGTAAAACCCAAACAGCCATCAGCTAAGGATCAATCAATCAGAACACATTCATTTGTTTGTGGGGGACACCTGGATCAAACCATGACAGGGGTCCTTCCCTTTATATGGGAGCCCAGGTTTCCCACCAGGGGCCACTCAAGTGCATCTAGAAGCACTGTGGCTCTTCCTCCATAGCCCAGATGGCAAAGGTTTATATTTTTATATTGTTTCCACTTGGAAAATTGTATAAGGATTCTTTATGTCACTCTTTCTTCTAAAGTACTTTTCTGTTCCTGGACAGAGGGCTTGGACATTCTGCTTGGACCTTTCTGTCCATCCAGTCATGCACTGATCCTATGAGGGAAAGGAAGATTTAAGAATTAAAACTAAAATCTGTGTCTGACCATTGTGTTCCTGCTTATACAAAGGATGTTGGTAGCTGTTGTTGCTCCTTCTCTCCCTAGGTTGACTTGAAAGTGAAGTAATGTTAGTTGGTCTAAGGGAAATAAGGCCTTTGTTTTTTCCCCCTGAGGACTTCATCCTATGCATCCTCAGTGGAAGGCTGCCCCTGGACTCCAGCATGCTTAGAATTGACTGATAATAAGCACCTATACCAAGGGTTTATGCTTTGTGTCTGGAGTAAAGGAAAGAGATGGCTTCCCAGAGAAGCACACAGACATTTTTTAAGAGAGCTATGTTCCAGTAGGGTAAAAAGACAATAAACTAATGTAGCAGTCCATATAAAATTATTTGGGGGTGCTTTGAAAGCAATTGAGCAGGGCATAGAGAATGGTGGGTTTGCTGTATGAGGTCAATTGAGAGGGAAGCCTTCTCCATCATGTTAACCCTGGAGGAGAAACACAAACAAAGAAAGGACTATGGCAAAACACTGCAAGTAGAAGTATCCACAAGACCTCAGTGAGAGCCAGCCTGGCAGACCACGCTCATGTGTGTGTGAACGCTTCACGAAAATGCAGAATGATTGCACAGCCATGGAATCCATTGAAGAGTTAGCTAGACTTTAAATGTTTAGCATTTTCCTTTAGATCATTATTTTCTATGATGTATTGAACAGAAAATATACAAAAATGAATCATACAAAAATTATTCCACACACATACTAATGCTACATTAAACAATAGATATACATATATGTGTTTATATGTACACATACCAATGTAATATAGGTGTTGTAAAGTCCCGAAGTAAAGCAAAGAAGTGAGTAACATAAGCTGCTTATTATTTTATTACCAAAAGCCACATATTACTAATGGGCAAGATAATAGAATTCAATTTATAATATGTTCCCCAGTACTTTCATCTTTATATTAGCTACATATTTATTACATTTCTGATATTTACTAGGCTCTCATAATTTTACAAATAAAATTTAGCTGTTAAACTGTTATAGTGTTCATCTAATTATGATCTGAGAACATGATTTTCGCCTTCTCTTTACTGAGTTACTATAATACATATTTTCACAGCCTCACCTTGTCTAATTTCAATCTATATCTATGATCTTTACCAAACTGTCTCTGGAGACATTTTGTCATTGTTAGAATTGGGAGTTAACATATCAAGGGGCAAGTTTTGAAATAAACAAGTAATAGTGAAGAAAACAGAAGCAAGGCTCAGAGGCCCAGTGAGCACTGTCAGATGGTAAAACACCACGGCTATGCAGATGGACTTCTTCAAATGCTACTCCCTCTGGGAACAGGACTCAGAGAATTGCTCTTTCTGCCTGTGCGTTTTTGGTCTCTTCTCCTTTGCATGTTTTCTGTGAATTGTTCTGTGTTGTGTTACTGATGACAGCCCAAATACTCACAGGTTGTATCAATCCTCGATTGGAAACTTGGAAGTATTTGTTGGTTTTCCACGGTTTCCAGCCAGCTGCAGATAATATGCTTTGGTAGCAAAATTGCGAGTAGCTATTAAATAAAGTTGTAACTGTCTTACAGCTATGAATGATGTGTTTGCCTTGAGATGCATGTGTGTATTGGAGAGAGACGACCAGATGAACACCTGGTCTTTTAGAAGGGTTTAAGCCAAAGATCCTATAGCCACTGGTGATTTCTATAAAGAGAAACGAGTAATTATTCTTATTTTATTATGGGTGTGTCATTTAGCTTTGCAGGTTTAAAAGCAGCAAAGAAATTGCAAAGCCAGAGATTTTTTTTCCCTAAGGCATTAGTTGCTGTGAAGAAAAACAAACCAAACTTAGGCTTATGGGCAGAAATCTCCTAAAATGCATCTGGCCATTGGGCAGGCAGTGCAGGGACAACTTAGCTGGTGCCTAGCTAGGCTCTGATCTAATTTCCAGGCCATCCTGAATGAGTATCTCAGCTTTCACTTACCTGAGACGGTATTGCAAGTCTAAGGTCATGGTCCTCTGAATGATGCTAGGTCGGGCAAGTGACTTGGATGTATGTAAATACCACAGAAGGTGTTTGCCTTGTTGAAACTGTCAGCAGAGGTGTACTTGTTAGACATGCACCGCTCTTCCTGGAGAATTCAGGGCAGGAAAAAAAGTCGGGGTTAACAGCTTTTAAGGATTTGTATCTGTTGCAGTCAGCTTTCTAGTTGCTGCGCAGAAAGAACCCAAACAAAAGTGGCTTGTAGAGGAATAGGTTTATTTGGCTTACGGATTCAAGGGGAGACTCCATTCTGGCAGGGAAAATGATGGCATGAGCAGAGGGCTGGACATCACCTCTGCCACAGCACTGCAAACAGCGGCAGGAAGGTGTGCCAAATACTGGCAAGGGGAAGCTGGCTTATAACCCCCATAAGCCTGCCCCCAACAACACAGCTTCATCGAAGTTGTAAAACCCAAACTGCCATCAGCTGAGGATCGATCTATCAGAACACATTCATTTGTTTGTGGGGGACACCTGGATCAAACCATGACAGTATCATTACATCTCTGCCCTGGAGTGATGTTTACAACAGAACTTCTTAGTTCAGTGTTTGAGTTGTTAATGACCATACAGAGCCGTGGGTTTTGAACGGCGTTTTGAGACATGATTTGTTTTGCTCGATCTCCGCCAGCTCCCAGTTCCAACCCTGTTTGTACCCTCCCATTCCCAGCATTCCGCTTTCCACTTTCAAATCACATGTGTCCTATTATTAAATGTCTAATTTTAACCAGCTCAACATCTTCATGAATGTTTATATCTATCTCATTTCCTCACCCACTGGTAAAATAAGAAAGAAATCATACTAAATGCAAGAATCATAGAATGTCCCTCTTCACTATCCTCTGTGTGTTGAGGGGGGGGACCTAAACTTTTCTCCTTCCCACACAGAGCTTTCTCACCACTGATGCTGTTGTGATCATAGAAGTGACCGGGCCAGACTCAGAGCCACAAGTTGGGATGGTTATTGAGGGTTATTTACTACCGCTTTCCTGCACAGAGGAACGATGCAACAATTTAAGATGAAGGAGTGAATACTCCACCACTCTCCATGCGAGAGGAATCTAAGCCTCCAGAATGAGCAGAAATTGCCCTACTAAAACCCTTGTGCACATGTTCTCGCTTTAGGACACAGATTAATTTTATTCCACATTTTTATCTTTTTCTAATTAGATGTGTCAGATGAGGGATTTGTTGTTTCCCACCTGCTTACTCCAAGGGCAGCGTCTCAGGGAAACAGCTATGTGTTCCACAAAATTCTCTGGATAAACATAACATTGTGTCAAGGTAAAAAGTTGCTATGCTTATTGATGGGGGGGGCTTTCTGTTGTTTTGTGGGAGGGTTGCTTATTTTAATGCTTATTATTGTGTGTAGAGGTCAGAGGTAAACCTCTGGTATTGCTCTGTATATGGAACTCAGGTTCTCACAAGTGAAACGCAAGCGCATTGCCTACTGAGCTGTCTCTCTGGCCCCCTGCTTGTTTTCTGAGAGAAGGTCTTGCTTTAGAGTTCAGCCTGGTTTCAAACTCATGATCCTCCTGCCTCAGTATCCTGAGTATTTAGGTCACAAGAATGCATCACCACTAAGCCTGGTCTGATTGGTTATTTCATTCAGGTATTCCATTTATTTATTGATTTATTTTTAACTTTTTGTTAATTATTAATTATATACCATAAATATTATTATTGCCTCCCCATTCCCCTGCATATCTCTTCCCCATCTCAGTCTCTGTTTTGTTTCGGTGTCTTCATCTTTTCCTCCCATTATGTGTAGGTATTATCAGGAACTGCAAAGTCATGAATATCAAGGGCATTTTGTATCTGGAAGCTTGCATTGTAAGCAGTCCTACCCTTCCTTTGGTTCTTACAATCTTTCCATCACCTCATCCTCAATAGACCCTGAGCCTCAGGAAGTGTGATAGAGATGTCCCAGTACTGAATAGTCCCCTGTCATTTCTGCTCAGCACTATGGTGTCTTTTGTGTTATCCCAGTGGTCAATGCCATCTGAAAAAGAGAAGCTTCTCTAGACAAGAATGAAAGTAGCATTATTATATGGATATGCTCATTTTTAAAGTGCTTATAAGACAGTTTGTTTTACATAATATATGTATTTAGCAAGACAACAGCAGGTGTGACTCTCCTAGGGCTCATGACCTCCTCCACCATAGGTTTTTGACTAGGTCTTCAGTATAAAACATGTATACCCTCCTATGGAGTGGGCCTCCAGTCTTATTAGAGAGCAATTGGTTTCCCCCATAACAGACATGCCACTATTGCCCCAGTTGGCACATTCGGCCTGGCTGGCCCATCTTAAGGCTTGCAAGGTCCACTGCTGTTCACCATTAATGACTTATCTCTCTGCAGCCATAGTTCTTTCCAGCTTTCTGTCAGCCAGTTAACAGAGAGGAGGTTAGGTATTTGTCGTAGTCAGCCACATGCCACTGGGATGGATCTTCAAACCAGGCACAATTTGGGGGAGAAAAGTGTTTATTGAAACTACAGATTGAGGGGAAGTTCCATAACAGCAAAAGAGGCTGGCCCTCTTTCAAAGGTTGGAGCAGAGAAAAACCCATCATCAACACCATACACACAAAACAGCAAAGAGGCAGGAAGGCCAAGGGGAGAATTTCTTCCCCTTTATATAGCCTTAGGGTAGGGTCTTACAACCCTTCCCCAGACTTAATGGCTTCCTGAGTCTCTGGAATTTCCTTCCTTCACTGCCCACACAGGAAATGATGTTTACTTCTAGCTTTTTTGAACTTCTTTACATCCTGCCCCCCTAAGGAAAGGCTGCCTTCCTGTAAATATCCTCAGAGACCCACCCAAGAGAATTAAAAAAATCCAAGTTGACAACAAAACCTAACCATCACAGTATTCCATTTTTTTGAGGATTCCATTATATGCCAGGCATACGTTCAGATCTTTCCTCACATTTAACTACAAATCATTGAGAAGTAAGCATGGGAGGTAGCCAAAACTCAAGAGTAAATTGTTTCTAGAACTTGCCTTTAGGCACAAGGTTAGAGCCAGAACTTCAACCCATGTTTGTTTTCAGCACCAGAGACTGGATCTAGAGCCTTGCTAGGGCATACTGGGCAATCATTTTATGATGTGCTGAGCCCACTCCAGGTATTCTAGTGCCAAGTTTGTGTTTCCCTTTCATTTGGTTGGGTGTTAAGCATTGTTGGATTTCAGGGAATAGAAATCTCCTCAATGAATGTTCAGTGGAGTATATGGGTCTTCAAGAGCCTAAATTTTAGAGAGAAGCCAGACTCCAGAAAGTGAAAAGGTGTCAGTCATTGTCCTAGCTCTGCTGTGCTCTCATTTCAGATCTCAGGGCTCTTCACTGGGTTCTTGGTGAAGTTTCCTTCACAAGGATCTCTGGCTTCTCCCCCAGAGACTTCAGCTCACACAAGAACTGTGAGTTACCATAATACCAGGATCAAACTTGTCTTCCATGGAATCTCCTCTGTCACAGCATAAAAATTTGATTTACCTCAGCATAGTACATTGTTCCAAATAGTGGTCATTCTTAAAACACATATTACTTTAAAAAGTCATATTCTATTTACCTTTTTAAATCTGCAACATTACTTAGGGAGGAGGGAAATGGGGGTACCAACACAAGACTTGTTTATACTGGGTATATAATTATTAATAATAAATAAATAAAATAAATCTGCATTACTTATGCCTTGACTTCAAATAGATTTCTTCCAGCCTGGTTCTCTTTCTTTCCCATCCTTCCCCTTCCCCCACAGTGGCAAGTCTGTGATTTCTGGGCCTCCCTCACTCTGACATTGTCTACATCCTGGCTAGCACACAAATCTGAGATCCTCATCTTTTCTCTCTGTGGCAAACTCTTTTCATTATTTGGTACTTAAATTCTGATGGCGCTTCCTGAAGGTCTGCATTACTCATGACGTGAATTTATTTCAAAATGCCGATCCCTTGCCACCGTACATTGTTCCAGCAATTCAAAAAAGCAGAAGATTCCTGGAATCTGTTCAGCTCAATCTCCTGGGTACTCCTCTAGAGTCCCCCTAGCGGCCCGAGGCAGTACTGAAGGCCACGTATTTAGAGTGATCTAGGTCGGGGACCAACCTGTGATCCTGATAAACTCTAGACAAAATAGGATGTCAAGGTCACAGCAAGTAGTTCACGTCCAATGCTGAGGACCACCTATTATGCCCTCAGAATGTTCCTTTAACTGTTCTCATCATGCCTAAATTATTTTTAAATGTGCAATCAAGTAGCAAAAATATTTTTGGCATAAGGAATTCTGGGCACCCCATGAGGTGTTTTGGGATTTTCCTATTACTTTTCTCCTTCTACCAAACCTTTTTGTGTTAAATGAGAAGTAAGTTTCCAATAGGGAAATGGATTCATGTTTAATTAAATGGTTTAGTAAAAAAAAAAGGGTTTATGTCAAAGTTTTAAAGCAGAAGAAATCACACACACACACACACACACACACACACACACACACACACACACACACATTTGACCAATTGCCCCAGCTGGCTGACTGGTTTAGAAGCAAGGGAGCACAGGGCAAGGGGGTCAGATTCTATTTCCTGAGCCTGTGTGTTAGTCACCAGATAGGATAAGACCCAGGCTTCCCAAGTGTTTAATATGTTGTCATATAATCCAATGAGGCTCATTGCTCCAGGCCACCTAAAGCCGTAAGATGTTGGAGTGTTGAACTATTTAACTGTAATTATTACAACTAAACATTTAAGATACATCTAGTAAAATAGCATCAATGATTCTACTTAGTCTGGTTTAATAAAAATAGTTTAACATTGCTCTCCAAAAAGAAATTAAAATTCAAGAATTGGTCACCAGTAGGGGGTGGAGGGATAAGAATAATAAGGAAGCAAAAATTTGCCTTAAAATCCTTTGTAAATTGGTTTTTATTCTCGTGCTTAAATGAAGTCATCATCTTGCTTCTGGGAATAGTTTCAAGCCTAAAGAACAATTGGAGACCTGCTGTGTTGTAGTGCATCCCCTGTGATGGATTCCAACTGGATCCAAACTGAGTATCTCCCTTCCAAGTGCTCTGAATAAAATTCATGATAAGAGATGGGCCCCAGCCAATAAAACCTGAAGGGCTGACATTCCCCCTCAGTCACCAGGGTTTCTAAGAAGTGGCTGATCACATACTCTCCAACGGACTTTCTAGCAGTGAATAGCTCCATCCAGGTGACATCCAAAACAGAAATCATCATAGTTACAAGCCCCTGGAGTTCATGTTTTCAAAAATGGCCTTCATGAGCCCTGACCATGTGTCAAGATTACTTATATCGTCTTCCAAGAGTGTATAGTCTTTGAAAGATGCATGGACTTGAAGCCATAACCTGAACGTTACCTGATGTGTTTATCAAACAGCTTTCTAACACTCCTGCATGTAGTATAACAGCAATGTGGTGAGTTCAAGGGAAGGTTCTTTATTGCTGGAACTAGAGACGATGAAACGTGGGTAAAATACTGTGTTGCATTCAGCTGCGCGCTGCTGGCAGAAAGAACACAACCAAAAGCAGCTTGTAGAAGGAAAGGATTTATTTTGGTTTACAGACTTGAGGGGGAAGCTCCATGATAGCAGGGGAAAGGATGGCATGAGCAGAGGGTGGACATCCCCTCCCGACCAACACCAGGTAGACAACAGCAACAGGAGAGTGTGCCAAACACTGGCAAGGGGAAGCTGACTATAACACTCATAAGCCCACCCCTAACAACACAGCTCCAACAAGGTTCCAATTCCAAAATCGCCATAAGATGGGGATAAGCATTCAGATCACATAAGTTTATGGGGAACATCTGAGTCAAGCACACTGCAGTGTAAAACTGAATGTTGTAATTTTGAACTCACAACATCAGTGATTGCATGCACATCTGCACAGGATTTGGGGTGAGACAGGATCATAGGACTCCACCTCTCCCTGAGGATTTAATGGTGATGGAAGAAGGAGAGACATTTTCTTCAGTATTAAAGCCACTGGTGAGTTGCCTGTAGTCCTGCAGACAAATTCGCACCCATACTCCTGTAAGCATCCCTAATGAAATTCACTAGGTCACAAGAAAGAAGGAGGAAGAGGAGAAGAAGGAGAGTAATAAGAAACGTGAAAGTAGTTGAGAAGAGAAAGAGAATTCATGGGAGTGGGAGGAGAAGCTCATCATTGTATATAATTAATATATGCTAATAAAAGCATTTACAAAAAGATTATAAGCAGTAGGTGTTGCAGATGTGGTAAGAGATATAACTGTCCTCGGGGCAGGTAAGAGGTGAAGCCATTTGCGTACAACTACAAGGCCAAGCCTATCACATGACACTAATATATTCCTTGACATTTGAAAAAAGTGTTTAAGTAATTTGTATTAATTTTGCCATTAGAAGTAGAACATGCTTGTAGATAATTTAGGGGAGTTCCCTCACTTTAAAAATTAGTTATAACTCATACTATGAAATTCACTTTTTGAGTCTCTAGTTTCCCAAATCTTGATAAAGACACATTGTGTAACTACAACTACGGTCTAGCAGGAACACATTCTTACTGTCATAGGAAATCCCTATTCTCTCTTGTCATGAGCCCCTGCTCAGTCCCAGCCACCTCTGGTCTCTATTCTGTCCCATGGTGTCACAGAACCCTGTGTACATGGAAGGGCACAGCATCTGGCTTCCGTCATTCAGCATAGTGCCAGTAGGTTCACACTGTGGTTATATGTACAGTAATTCAATGTTTTGCTGCATGAAAGATTTTTATACTATAAGAGTATATGGGATATTTATCCATTCACCAGCTGAAGGACATTTTGCTTGTTTTCCATTTAGTTATTGTGAGAGCATACATTTTTACTTCATTGGAAGCGGGGCAGGTGGGTCATATGTCAACTGCTAGGTTTTCCCCATCGTCTTGTCTACCTGTTTGTGTGTTCAGGATGCTCCAGGTTCTCTAACAGGTTGTTTGTCATTTGTTTGATTATTTGTTCTGAGCCAGTCTCACAGGCAATGGAGATCAGAACCCTCCTGCCTCAGCCTCCGAGGTACTATTAGTATCACAGACATCCACCACCACACCTAGCCCTCAGACACTCCTAATTTGAAGAAACGTAATAGGCCCATTCAGGTAAGGAGGGAACATTTTCCCATCTTAGGCTTGTGATGTACTAAGATCTAAGTCATTTAATAAAGAAATCAATCAACTAGAGTTTATTAAACATGTTGCTTGTGCCCAAAGAATTCTATGCATTGTGATATGCAAATACATTGAGATAAAGAGAGGAGGAAAGAAGATTTTTTTATTTAATCTTTTATTGTAATTTTTCCCAAGTTATATTTTGAGAAAATCTCTAAGAACTGTTTTGGTTATCAAATATGTTAAACAATATTTCCTCCTTTCTGGAAAAAAAGTGATATATCCCAACACAACAATTATTCTGAGTTGTCCCACAGTAAAGACAGTGATGTAGTTTTTATATTTTGCATATTTAATATCAGTAATTTATAGTTATCAACTGAAAACCCCACAAAGTTGTATATATGCAATTGTGAAAGGAGATTAGGAACATCCTTTTCATAGGTTCTTATGAGGAATCACTGGGATAAAATATAGAAAAGGTTCCCTTTTTTAAGGCCAGATATGTAATATTTGCCAAGTATAAACTCAATTTGAAGACAGTGAAAATAAACACTAGGTAGTATAATATGGAAGGCAAGGCAGGCTGATATTTCATCAGGTTTCTTGAGTGTCGTGCTATGTTCTCTGCACATGTTACCCTAAGAAACGTGAATGCTAATATTGTCTGCATGTCATAGAAGAAGTCTCAAATGCAGAACTAAGCCTAGATTTAAATGATTCATCTCTGTAGGCTTCCGCTCACCAAACTAGGAGAGCTTTGAGGGTTCAGTGGAAGGAAGGAGAGGACGTGTGATAGTCCTTTGTTATTGACATATACGATGACCAGAATGGGAAGTCACAGTCATGAACACTGAGAGGCACAGCTTTGATCACACCATTCCCTGTAGGGCCTCATTACACTGTTGGGTTCTCGGTTTTGTAGCACATTCAACTCAGGAGATTGTCCTGGAGTGTTTCTGCAGGATTCTAGCATCTGGCTGTCTAGTAAGTTGTTATCACCTCCCTACAGAAGTGAGCCTTGCGAAGCACTTAGCAGAAGAACCTCAGTGGCCTCTGCCATCCACATCGCACAAGTTCTGGGCTAGTCTCCAAGGGGGCGATGGGCATGTAAGTGTAAGTCTAGGTGGGTGCCATGATGTGGAGTTGTAGTGCATTCCCCATTTGGAAGGAGAGTTATCACAGAAGCATGTATCATATACGCCATTCTTTCCTATTGGATTTGCACCTCCCTTAGTCCTGTGTGACAATCTTCCTTGTGTTTATGAGTCTATTTCTGGATCATCTATTCTTTGCTATTCTATTGATCTATTCATCTCTCCAAATGCCAGTACACTTGTGTGAGTTACAGTGCTGTATACTAAACATACTGGTAAAGTAATTCCTTTTTTTTTTTTTTACTTTTTTTCAGAAACATATTGCTGTTTTTTTCATATTGCTAGTTTTGAGTTTGTATTCTTCTGTACGAATGTTAGAGTGCTTAAAATATTAATAGCAGAACAATTTTTCCCAAAACCAGTTTGTAATTTTGCCAACATGAAACAAGCACAGCCTCTTACATCTCATGAGGTGGGGCTCTCTAGGTATGGTTATTGCGACCACCACCTCCTCCTTCTCATGAGTTGCGCTTCTCTGGGTATGACCATTAGGACCATTGTTTTCTTTCCCTCTTTTTAGACAGGGTCTCACTCTGTTGCCCAGGTGTCATGGTTTGATCCAGGTGTCCCCCACAAACAAATGAATGTGTTCTGGGTAATTGATCCTCAGCTGACGGCAGTTTGGGTTTTACATCCTCGATAAAGCTGTGTTGTTGGGGGACGGGCTTTTGGGGTTATAAGCCAGCTTCCCCTTGCCAGAGTTTGGCACACCTTCCTGCCGCCGTTTGCAGTGCTGTGGCAGAGGTGATGTCCAGCCCTCTGCTCATGCCATCGTTTTCCCTGCAAGGATAGAGTCTCCCCTCGAGTCCGTAAGCCAAATAAACCCATTCCTCCATAAACCGCTTTTGCTTGGGTTCTTTCTGTGCAGCAACTAGAAAGCTGAGCACAACACCGGGCTAGCCTGAAACTCACCAGGTAGCTCCCACTAGTCTCCAACTCACAGCTCTCTTCCTGTACTCTGGGATTTCAGGCATGAACACCAGACCTTCCATAGGATATGACCTCTAAGTCCATCTTTCAGTGCTGACATCTTTCATTCCCCAAAGCTGCACCTTCAACTTCTAAGGCTCCACTGAAAATAGAAGGCATGAGCTGTAAGCCAGTGATTGAGTAATGAGGGGATTTCCAGGACACTGAGAAAATAGGATCAGGAAAGAAGATGAGAAGCCCGAGATGAGTGATGCATGTTAACACAGCCCATTTCTGAGAGTGTTTCTCTCATTCAATCCTTGACCTGTGTCTATCAACTGGAAAACTCCATGATGCAAGCAATTCTCTGTAGTATGTTCACTGGAAAGCATTAATTTCCCCTTAATTATGACCCATTTCATAATCTAGAGAAAATGTGGTCTCTCATGTAGGTAAAGAGTCTCTCAGAAATGGCAACAGTTAGAAACATGGCTGTTGTCCTTGGACTAGTAGAATTTTTAACATTGCAAAAAGCTCTTAGGTCACAGTTCATTCCCATCAGGGGAATCTGGCTGCACAAACAAGATGAGAACCAGTTAAAAGGTAATTTCCTGAAATGTGGAACAAATGGAAAATCCACAGTCCTTCAACAAAGCTTTTTTTTTCACTACTTGATCTTTTAAAAATTGTTTCACTCTTCACTTCCCTAGCAGATGTTGCACATTTCAGAAATAGACCTTTGGACTGAAATGAAAGATTGATCCACTTAAAAATGTAAAATTCAGTATAAAATGCTTAGAATACAGTAAGTGGGGCCTAGAAGACCATACCTCTGACTTTGAAGATGTCCATTTTGTATCATTCAGATGCCATAAATCTAGTAAGCACTGCCCTCAATGTGATCAATAACATTATACGACCCTTTAAAAATAGCCCATGTGTTAGAAGTATATGAAACGAGGATGCTAATATCGATAAGCTCTGGGAAATTACTACATGTCTAAGAAAGTGCTGTGGGTACTAGAATGGCCACTGGGCACATGTCACATTTCACTTGGCATTTTTTCAGAACACACGAATTTGTTCTCACACCTCCTTTCTCCATTCTTGCGCAAATGTAAGAAAGAGTCTGCTGATCAGAAGCAGTTAGGGGACCCTGTCAGGAGACCTGGATTGGGATGTTTCAACTAAACTTTGAAGGATAATTGGGAGACAAGCAGGTACAGAAGAGAGAAAAAATATGATTAAAAGATTTTTAAGAAGGAGAGAAGAGTCTTCCAGACACAAAGAAAAGCCTGCACAGAGGTATGTGGCAGGTGGGAGCATATGTGTTTTGAGGAAGCAAACATGAGTGAAAATGTGATTTTTATAGCTTTCAAGGTCCAGGAAAAAAGTACCTAATATTTGTCTCAGTATATGGGGTGGTTTCCATAAGATTTGGTCAAATAATAAACAGAGTAAGATGCAGATAGCAAGTGTTACTGGGACCTGTTTACACAGGAGTTCATTTGTGAAATGAAGCAGGATGCATCAGAGTGGTGCATATTCCTGTCACCTATGTGTCTCTACCTCTTACACTGAGGAGCTCCCAACCCTCCTCCAGGACTCAGCATATCACTAGTGAAAGTATTCTTTCTGGAACCATCCTCTACAAATCTGAATTTGTTCTCCTTCTCTGTGGCCTTACTGCATCCAGTTCTTACCTCAGCCAGAGCACTTTTCACACCACAATTATTTTCCACATGATCCCCTTCTCACAACTGAGTTCCTGAGGGTCAAAGGCAAGTAAGTATAAGAAAGACTCTAGTCAGAGAGGTCTGAGTTGACATCAGCCATCAGCCCCTTGCTCTGCAGCCTTGAGAACTTGCCTACACTGATACTCAGCCTCCTCAGCTACGAAATGGGACAATCATAACATGTAAATAATAATGTATATGAGGCACTTAGATTAAATAACACTCTATAGAAAATCCAGTGAATGAGCAAGCAAATGAGTGAATGAATAAATGTATAAGAAAATACGATTTGTTCACAGGATACCACAGCCAATTCTGTGATCAAGGTGCCATCAGCTGAATCCTAGGCAAGAACCTTAGGCAGATACTCCAGAGGCACAGGTGTCCCCAAATGGCCCACAAAGAGCCTCAGCTGCTGCCTGGAGCCCTGGGCCTCACTTTACCCACTTCAGTTGAGAATCCAGACTTCCAGCTTCCTGTGCTTCCTATAGGTGTCAATGAGCTTCCAACAGCACTGTCTACTCATTCCTTCATTTATTCTTCTATCCATGAAACACTTTATTAACTTCCTACTATGTGCCAGATGTTAGTGATACATTGGAAATGTGATGACATCCTTTATTGATTTGTTCACCAGGATGCTAAACAAATGTATTGTATATGACACCCCCCCTGCAGTGGCTACTCAGAGATCATCTCAGCCCTACTTCGTGTTCTATGTAAACCTCTTCACTAATCCCTTCCCCTCACTACTAGCTATAAGTATAAAAGTATATAAGTATGCATAAGTATATAAGCATAAAGGCCTGTTCAATTTCATTTCTAAAAAATGTCATTTCTAATTTTCTGAGCATAAAGTTGACAACAGGAATATTTTTGATCACTACTAAAAGGAACCCCTGTGGGGGCAATAAATAAAGAAATAGGAGAAGATTCACAATACCCTGCCTTGCTTGAATGCTATCCTCAGGGTAGAACCTCTCCTGAGGGAAGTTATTACCTCAATGGAGAAATTAAAGCCTATAGCAGTGGTCTCCACAGGATGAGAGACAAATAAAATGATAGTGAAGAATCCAATTAAAACTTAACCGGCACGGAGGAGGATATCCAGCTGATTGGGGATGGGGAGGGGTGGGTAATGAGGAATTGGGGATAACAACTCATTGTTGGTCCACTAAACAATGTAACTCATTATGGACAATTTAAAAAAAAAAACTTAACTGTGTTCCTTTGGTGGTCCCAAGACTTCAGTTTATAGAAGATATTGCTATGAGCCTACATGTTATTGAAAACGATGCCCACTTACCTGCTCATTCAGCAACCCCATTTGTTAAGGGAATGCATACACATCTGACTAGCATATGATTTCTCTTCTTTGGACATTCTTGGTCTAATCAGAGAGATGATTGATTCAAAACTGCATTCCAGATTGCAGGGGACATATTACTTGCTTGCAGTCTAACTAGGGCTAAATATTTAACTTCTCAGAGCCTCTGAATCTGTAAAATGGACACAGCAAAAGGCATTACCTGAAGCAGATTCTGACTAAAGATTCAAGGAGATCTTCCAAGTGAAATATTTCTTCTGGTATCTAGAACATTGTAAGCTCCCAAGAAATGTTCTCTGGAGGGTCTTTGTTTTTATTGTTATAATTTTCAGAGGATGTCACAGCCTCAAACAATGTGCTATGGGAACAATGAAAGGACATGATCAGTTTAACCCAGAAACATCACAGCTGGGTATGAAAGGCTAAATAAGATGAATTAGGAGAAGCAGAGGGAAGGCACTGTAGGTCTCCAGAGAAACCAGGCAATGAAGACACAGAAAGGAGTCAGAACTATTCAGTGATGTTCTGTAAGTTGAATGGACAAGACCTTCAAATTAGCCTTAGGCACAGTACTTCAGAGACATAGCTTCCATAAAAAATGGTTGGAAGTTTACTCAGTAGTTAATGGGAAGCCTAGAGAAGTCTTCTGATTTTTCCTTGTAGTCTTATTGTTCACCAAACTATTCAACAACACATGTGGCATTATGTCTGTGTGTACATATCCAGAAGACATAGGTAGTAGTGTACAAAATGAGAGAACTTTTGTGACATTAGTTAATAACTCACATTTGTTTGGAACATCACTGTTTATGTACAGCTTTTATGCACAAGAACTGTTTTTTTTTTTTTTTTGGTTTTTCAAGGTAGGGTCTCACTCTAGCCCAGGAAAGAACTGTTTTAATGTGATGCTAATTGTGTAATGTAATTGTTTAGCCTTACTACAATATCCTGTCCAAACAGAGGAAAACTCAGGCACAGAGAGATAGGCAACTTTGGTAAGATTGAGCTTAAGAAGTAATTGGAGTTGGAGCCATAAACTTACCTTCTTACCTGAAGATGCAGACATGTTGAAGAAATAATCGTCTTTACTACTGCAATTCTACCATTGTAGATCTGAAGTGTTTTTCTCCAGGAATATCCTTAATCATCTATTGAAACATATTTCTTCCTCCTCACTGTTTTACTTCCCTAAAATACTGCCAAAATCTCCATTAGCCAGCATTTCCCTCATCTTTGCCTCAGCTATTTTGTGTCTTTGATAGCTGGGCTTTTCATTTTTATGATCAGCCTCTGTCTTAACACTCTCCAGTCCTAGACAATGGAAGAGTTGGTGGTTTAATTAATCTGTCACTTCCCTGTGGGAGACAGATCTGTTTTAAGAGGATTCTAGCCTTGGTCAGCAAATTTCCCTCGTGTCTGCTACCTTTCTACAGAGGCACCTTATCTCAGTAGCCTGAATTTCCTTTATGATTCTCCCCCCACCCCCACCCCTACCTCTGTACCAATTCCCTGTTTGGAGTTTATGATCCAGGCTGTTTGCTCTACACTTGGAAATGTCTGTGATGAGAAGGACTTCTAAATAAAAAATAAAAAAAAAAAAACACCAGAGAAGAAGGCTTGTAATGAATGGCTATCTGTATATTTTGAGGGCTGCTTATAAAAACTTATGAAATTTTTCAGCATTTTCATAGTAGCTCCAAGAAGAGAGGTCCTATGTCACAAGTCACACTTTGCCCATCCATCTTCTGATGGGTGGGTCAGTCTCTACAATGGGATGTCTTGCTGTCTTCTCTTGCCTGGTATGACTGCAATCTGTGCTGGAGAAGGGGGTACAAGGAGCATAACAAGAAAATACTTCTTGTTATGAGACCTCTAGGCTACCCAGTGACAAAATGGACAGTGACTCCATTGGCTAACAACATCTGCCATCTGTACCTTGCTTTGTCCCTCATCGATTTCTCTGCTGAAAATCCAGAGGGAAGTGGTATGGGCAACTACCCTGATGGATTCAAGTCAGCATCTCCAACTACAGTCAAACTATATGAGTGTCTCACCAGTCTGCCCTCTGCAATGAGCTCAATCCTAACCTACCTGGTTCTCCAGAACTCTCTTCCTCAATGTGACAGCTACTCTCTGGCTGTCAACTTGACAGGATTTAGAGTCATCATAGAAACAAGTATCTGGGAATGTCCATGAGGAATATTCTAAGTTAGGTTAGTTCCAGTGGGAAGACTTGCTCTAAATGTGGGCAGCACTATCCCATAGGTTAGAGTCACGAACGATATAAAAAGGAGAAGCAGCTGAGCTTCAGCACTCATCACTCCCTGCCTTCTCACGATGGACTGAATATGACCCCTTGCCCCAAACTCCTGCCACCATGATGGATTGTAACCTTGAAGTATAAGTTGAAATAAGCCCTTCCTCCCTAAAGTTTCTTCTGGTCAGCTATTGGTCACAGCGATGAGAAAATAATGAATACACTCACTCAGCTCTACCTACCCTTACCTCATGCTTGGTCTTCCTCAAATACAGTCTCTTCAAAAACCTTCTTCTATGAAGTTACAACTACCTAGTTCTAGATAAATGCCATCATCACAACTATAAGGTTAAGCCTGATGCTAACTGGCCTGGTCCATTTGCAAATCTGTTCCAGACATTCTCCCATCACATGCTACCTCACATTACTAAACCTTTTGTGACAGGCTGAGCCCTTCCTCAAACATTCCTTCATCTGATCCCTATGCAGCCCCACTCAGCCTTAGTGTAGGCAACATTAGGTACCATTTCATTTCACACCCAAGCAAATAGGCTCAGAGAGGTTAATTGATGTGTCTGAGGTCACACAGCTAGTAAGTGCAAGGCTGATGCTCAGTCCTAGTTTTTGTATTGTTTGGTTTGGTTTTTGACTCTTCACTCTGAAAGGCGCTTTCTCTGACTCTTCCCTATACAGATATTTGGGGGAAACTTGAAGAGGCATGGGATGGTGAGGGCAGGCTAATCGTACAACTGTCACATATGCTGATGGGGCCAACGACCCTTTTAAAATCGGCTCCCCAGTGTCCTTTGCTACCCTCTTCACTGGGCAAAGACTAATCCTTCCAGAAGCCCTCTGCTCTCTGCTACCTTAATCCCCAGGATCCCATCTGTTATGTCTCTGGACACAGATCCACATGGCCCATTTAACGGTAGTGATTCAGAGCAGAATGAGGAAGGCAGGAAACTAGGGCACAATTCCCTCATTATAACAGGGCTTCAGACAGATTCAGGACAGGGGCTCACAATGGAGATCATTGGGAAAGACAGAACACCTCAATAGACACCCAACAGGAATAGTTGTATAATCAGCAAAATGAAATTCCACAGTTTCTTCAAGGTGTCCTGAGCAGTGGAAAGATAGCATGCATGGAGAAACAGGGGTCGTGACAGTGATCTGAACCAATAGGCAAGGTGCCAGCCCCGAGCACATTAGTGGCAGATGACTGCTGAGTTTATAGAAGCTCAGAGGTAAAGTGCTTGCCTAGCACATGCAAAATCCTAGGTTCAATCCCTAGCACTGCAAAAATATGAAACCTGGGCTGGGGTGATAGCTCAGTTGGTATAGTGCTTGCCTTGCAAGCATGAGGACCTGAGTTTAACCCCCAGAACTTATGTGAAAAGGGCCAAGCATGGTGGTGCACAATTGTAATCCCAGTGCTGGGGAAGTGGAGATAGGAGGCTTCCTGGTGTTTATTGACTAGCTAATCAAGCCCAATTGGTAAGCCCAGGCCAATGAGAGACCCTGTCTCAAAAGAACGTGGATGGTATTCATGATAACTCCTGAGATTTTCCCTCTGGCCTTCACACATGCACCCCCATACACACATGAACACACACAAACACACACACACACACACACACACAATCTGAGACATTAAAGTCCTGTGTTAGTCCCTTTTATGGTTGATGTATAAAATATCCACGTGAAGCTGAAGACAGCATCGGCAATCAGGCACACAGTAAACTCTACCCATGGCTCTCAAAAATCCAACTATTAAGCTATTTCATTGCTCTAAGTGTGCTCGGTGGTCCTGCTGCACTGATTTCCAAAGGAGCTTATTAGAAAGTCAGAAGTTAGAACCACCCCTATGGCAGACACCTAGTAAAAAAGAAGATGCTGCCTTAGAACGAGATCCCAAAGTGATTCATATGCACATTAAAGATTGAGAAGGACTGACCTAGCCGAGAACAAAAGAAAATGGCTATAAGACAGATCATTCTTAATATTGAAAAGAAGCCCTTTAGAAATCTGACACCTGCAGTCTCAGTTGGGAAGACAAGGATGATTTAGACTTTAGAAGGAAGAAGACTTCAGAAAAGAAGGGCTTCAAAGAAAGGAGGATGGGGAGGGAGCAGTATGGTAGGGAGAGGGAAGGAGAGAGGAACTTTGAAAGGATATTTTGCCTTTTTCCCACTTTTGCCTGGTGATAGTCTTGTGAATTTACATGACCTTTGTTGAGGCTTGGTGTGAGATTCCAAGAGAATCCTTCCTGGTTGTTCTTCCTTTTTCTCTACCGTCCCCATTGTCTCTTTCTCTGACCTGTCTCGCTATGTGCAGAGTGGGTCTGTTGGCCAGAAAGCCCTTGATGTCCCCATGAAGTGGCACTTAGCAGCTGAACAACAAAAACCTCAGAGCTAGACAACTCGGGATGTATGAAGTCTGTGTTTTTGAGTCACAAATATGGAGAGAAATCTACACACGAGCAGCTGGATTGTTTTTTGAACAAATGTTTCACTACTAAAAGTAAGCAACCGTCTTCATGCACATTCTCCCAGTACCAGCATCTTGTAGATTTGACCCGTGCCTCCACCTTGCCTGTTTCCAGTGGCTTGTCAGTCCATGATTCGCTGCTAGGTGTCTCCTTCTGCATATAGATTAGCTTTGGCTGCTGAAGCAGCTGTAATGGGCTATTTAAATTTATATTTATAGGACTTTGAAAGCTGTGCTACTTTGGCCCAAAGAAAACCGGATAAAAAGGAGCTACACCCAAAGTGAGAGAAGGGCAAATTCTTTCCATAACAGTTTTCCATAAGAAGCTCTAACTACTTTATATGGAAACATGTCTGCAATTTTTGGAACACACTAGACAGGTATTTCTAACCAGAAAACATCAATCTAAAGTTACTAGCTCCCTGTTAGAGACCAAACCTTGTAGCTACTATATTCAACATTATTGCTGTGACTAGGATGACAGCCAATGACTAGCTGTGTGTGGCACTATTATAACTTGACCAGTCAAACCTCCTAGTAATATTATGGGCTCTATCATCAAATGTATATGAGTAAATCCCATACTAAATCGTGTATATTGTAGAGGATAATGGTTTACATTAGTAAGGTACTTACTATTTTATTTCTCATAAGCATGTAAACCTACGTCATATCTTAAAAACAAAAGCCTTTCTAATTCCATCCTTTTCCTCTCTGTTTTTCTACTTTCTTTTTCATGAATACTTTTGGAAAACATTTCTCCAAAAGTCCTATATTGCACACACTCCCTCCTTCTCACTTTACCTCCAGCCCATTGCAAACATACTTTTGTCTCCAGATCTCTAAGGAAACAGTTCCTGCAAAGCTGGTAGTGCTATGCACCTGGTCACTTCTGCCTCTCATCTTACTGGATCATAGGCAGCTCTGGTTCATCAATCACTCTCTTCTCTGATACACTTTGCCCCTGGGTGTTGGGACACTGCTCTGCACCCTGCTTGTCTGGTTTCTTTTTTGTCTACCAGGGTTTTGAAGAACAGAACATGCAGAGGTCAGATCTTGGCCACCTCCTTTTTTTCCCCTGCACAGGTTCCATACATACTATCAGCCAGATTCATAGCTTTAAATACCTTCTCCATGCTGACAACTCTCAAATTTATATTTTTAGTCTGGGTCCCTCTCCTGAACTGCAGACTAATAGATCAAGTTGCCTACCTGACATCACCCCAGGATGTGTAATAAGCATAAGACCTTTGACAGACCCCCAAGTTCAAGTCCCCCTGTTCATCCCTACCCACCCCTCACAAAAGCAAAAGGCAAAACTGCTTGTTGCATAATCTTTTCCATCTCAGAAAATGGTAACTCTCTCTCTCTCTCTCTCTATGTTCCCGCCAAAAATCTTAAGAGTACTCCTTGTGTGTCTTTCTCTCGGCTTCACCGAGACTTCGTGGAATCCAGCAATTCCAACCGCCACCACTCTGGTGCAAACCTCCACATCTATCTTTTTCTGAATTATTTGGTAGCTTCCCTTCCTGGACTTCCTTTCCAGTATTCACCTCCTAGATCACAGAGCAATCTTTAAAACAGAAACCAGTCATCTCACCTCTGCTCAAAAGCCTCTAGACTATTCCTTATTGCTCAAGTTCAAAATAAAAATCTCGAGAGTCCTTTCTCTCCACCATCCTCCTCTTCTCTCATTTTCCCCATCCTCCTTTCTCCATGGTCTTAAAGCCTATAATTCCTTGGGATGTAACCTGCTAAAGCATGCTGAGTATTTGTACTAAGATGAATATAAGGACCCCTCTGTTTCTTTCCAAAAGCCTTTGGTAAAATATTATCACCCTTAGCTTCCATTTCCATGATAACAATTTCTTCTACAACCACAGGATGATGCGGGCTCCCTTCAAACTTGACAGGTGTGGATCGGGTAGGTAGGGACTCCAACCATCAATAGGAGGAGCCTGGGAGGCATGGTGGAGGGGCTGCAATCTGGGAAGCCCTGAATCTGGTGCAGGTGGGCATTGGGTAATCTGATCTCCAGTTCTGCAGCTGCTGGGAGGGGGCAGGGTAGTCAAAACACCACTTTGATCCCTAGCTTTCATCAACTGGTTGTCTCTCCCCCGCTCTTACTTCTATGTTCTGTGCCACCCCATTGTGCACAGCCCCCACCTCCTCCCTGTGTGCATGCATGCCATGTATGTCTGCTCTCCATCAGTCAAAAGGCTGTGCATGAAATAAGGAGGACTCATTCCATGAAATCAAACTATCTACCAAGACACGTCGACCCAGACTCAAGAGTCAGCTGCTCTCTGAGGCCAGTCAGTTAACATAAAGATGAAGTTTTGTGCAAAAGGACTTTAGAATTAACCTGATGACATATTTAAAGACAGCCTGAAATACTTTTTGAGGTGTATTCCTCAGAGTCAAACAAATGTCTCTAGAAGCCACAAAGATGTGGTCTTTGATACACACCTCACCTGAAATTAGATTCATTCTTTTAAACTTTGATTAGTAAAGCAGTTAAATAATAATAATAACTTTTATTGTTATGAAATGAGACCATCTAGAAAATGTCATTGTAGTGACTAATCTGTAAGCTCCCATCACATGAGAGTTGTTTTTGGTATTTATGCATTAATAGCTCAAATGAAAGCTATTAATTCACCTATTTGAATTTGAGATGTTTACCCCATGATTTAAAAAATTGTTTCAAAGCTGGAAAGATGGCTTAGTGGTTAAGGCCCTTGCCTACAAAGCCTAACTACTCACGTTCAATTCCCCAGGACCTACGTAAAGCCAGATGCACAAATTGGCACATGAACCTGGAGCTCCTTTGCAGCAGCTATGGCATGCCTATTTTCTCTGTCTCTTTTCTTCTATCTTTCTCTCTACTTGCAATAAATAAATAAAATGCTCATAAATATTTTTAAATGGTTTTAATGTTCTATGTGGTCTACACAGCTTTGGAGACTCAACTGTAGTTGATTTGGATCTTTGTTCTAAGACTTTGACATAATACACTTATTAGCTACTTTTTGCAGGGAGCCGGACGTGGTGGCGCACACCTGGCTCCCTGCAACTTTTCTCATGGCTCTGACAAAATACCCGACAAAAGCAATTTAAGGAAAGAATTAAGGATTACTTTGGCTCATAATCCAAGGGTAAAATCCATCCTGGAGGGAAACCATGGCATCAGGAGCATGAAACAGCTGGTCATGTTGTATTCATGGTCAAGAAGCAGAGAGATGAGCTGGGGAGATGGTTCAGTAATTAAAGGTGTTTGCTTACAAACCCTGCCAGCCCAGATTCCATGTCCCAGTATCTATGTAAAGCCATATACACAAAGCAACACATGAGTTCCTTTGCAGTGGCAAGAGGTCCTGGCGCTCTCTCTCTCTCTCTCTCCTCTCTCTCTCTTTCTCTCTCTCCTGTTTCTCTCTCATGCACACATATGCATGGACAAATAAAGAAAATATTTCTTAAAAAGAAGCAGAGAGATGATCATTGGTACTCAGCAAATAAAGTAATAAATAAACGTATTAAAATAAAGTTTTAAAAAGCATATTAATATGAGCTCAATTTTGCTCTCATGAGACACATCATGCCACTTAGAGCATCTAACAGTAAATTGAATTGAGTCACAGCACTCAGAAGGGATGGTCTTAACATTATCGTCTGTGATCATCTCCAGTCCTGAAGGCTTTCTCCCCACCATTCATTGTTTTCCTCCACAGTTCAGAGTTCACTGAAGTTAGCTGTCAATGAGGATCCCCGGCTGCTGTGGTTGAGAGGTGTTCATCTTCTGATGGGGTCCTTATCAGGCTGCATTGAGCTTTGTGCAAGTCACTGGCAACAGAGGTGGTCAGGATGCCATCCTTGCCACATGCCTTAGTGTGAAGAGCTTACTTACCAATAATGAGCTGGTTTGTTTATTCTTTCTTTAAAGAATGCCATTGTCATTTCCCCTTCCTCGGTGACTATAACTCAGTATAAAGAAATCATAGCTCTCTACTAAAGAGCTGAGTTCACATTTTATACTTGGCAACTTGATTTCCTGCTTTAGCTTTTATACTATTGATATATTTGTTAAAATCTAGCTTAATCGGCTAGAAATCTGACATTACTTAATTCCAGCAAATTTGAAAAGAGAAGTTAATAGACACAAAGAATCCTGAGGGCTTCCCTCATTTTGTTGTCATGGGATGTGTTATTGGAAAAGCAGTATGTTTCTGTTGCTCATTTTGGAATAAGATGCAGTAAGCTGACCTTCCCCAGTCTCTCCTCAAAGCACCGCTAGCTTCCATTAAACATCCCTCAATTCCCAAAACTCTGAGCTACAGTCTTGCCACTTCCTTGACCACCTTGCTCACAGGAACCAGTCATCTACAGGGACACTTACATGTGAAAGTGAGGGGGAAGTTTCCCCCTGACAGAATGAAGGTTGAGAAGGGATCCTTAGTGCGACCTAAGGCAGGTAAACTGTGCCTAGACCCAGAACTTGAAACTCAGAAGAAAGGAACATTGACCATGACAATGTCAGCTGACTTCACAACTCCGACGCCTTGTGAAACAGAATTTCAAAGGGAACTTCTAAAAATGATTTGTTTTTCAAGCATGGGGCTTTACCCACCTGCAAGCTGTTTTTATATAGAAGCAGTAGTGAAAGCATCCATGTCCACTTGCACAACTAAATTATATCAACTCGCCCATGTGTTGGTTGAAGGAACAAACAGATTTCCATGGCACATTCTAGAAAACAGTGTTTAATCAATTTCTCCTCGTGTGCTTGAACATAATCTAGTCAGCAGATGTGAAGAGAATGGAGTATTGTGCCCCATTCCTTATACCCATTCAGAGTCTGCCAGGCTCAGAAGAAAGAAGTCAGGACATGTGCACATAGAAACTGCGGCTGTGTGGAGCATTTGAAATGGAAATAGTGAGAAGGCTGCCTGGGTGTCCCTTCAGGCATGGCACAGCGGAGCAGAGACAGGAAATCTGCCAGACTGGCTCCATAGGAGGCTGCTGAGAACACGTGCAGCCAGGAACAAGGAACCGCTTAATGATTAATCCCTGTCAACCTTTGTTCTCGTAAAAGACTTGATTGTTGGACAAGGCTTGTAATGAGGAACTGTTTTGGTGTCTGTTGCTATGAGATTGTGTTCACTGAGCCTCGGTGGATGGAAGCCGCTCTTCTCTTTTTTTGCCCAAGGAGAGTGAACTTGAATGAAAGTGCTCTCACAGTGCCTGCTAGTGGTGCTTTGAGGAGACACTGGGGAAGGTCAGCTTATTTTACTCCAGCACCCTCACCCCTAAAGGAACAGAGGACCAAATGTTTGGCTCGGCTCATATTTGGAATATGAAATGTTAGCATTTTGTAAAGAAAGTTTGACAATAAATGAAGTGGGTAAAAGGAAACTTAGTGAAGACCCTCTCCCAAAACTTACAAGCACAAAAACGCCTTTACACTTTTGGCAAAGCATATATAGATAGAAATGAAAATTTATAACTATATCATCATTTTTCTTGTCTTCTATCAGTAAAATCTGAACTGTATTTTTCAAGCTAAATTCTTAATCACCAGGTTACATGAGACAGACACTGGTATTTTCTAAAGACTAAGAAAAAAAAATCACATGTCATCTATTTTTTCATTGGCTAATTGGCTTATAGACTTTTGCATTAGTATTTTTGAATTTTTATTTTATTCCAACAGAACATTTTAAAGGAGAAAATCACAGTATATTTAAGTTCAAAAGATTATTCTTGGGGCTGGGGAGATTGCTCAGTGTTTAAAGCTGCTTGCTTGCAAAGTCTGCTGGCCTGGGTTTGATTTCCCAGTACCCATGTAAAGCCAGATGCACAGTGCCCCATGCATCTGGTATGCCCATACGTGCTATCTCTCTCTCTCTCCCTCTCTCTCGTTCTCTCTCTGTTTGCAAATAAATCAATAAAAATATGTATAAAAAGTGAATGGGAAGATTATTCTTCTAGTTGAAGTGACCTAATAAAAGAATGAAATTATTATTAGCATCATTTTGTCATTATGAAATTACTTTTAAAATATGTACTTTTATGAAAGTATTAATATAGACTTCTTAGAACTGTGGGCAGTATTCTCAGGTTATATCTACTATTCTCTCTCCCTTCTCCTCTCTGTTCTCTCTTCCTTCTTCCCTCCTTTCCCTTTTCCTTTCTCAACAAGTAAATTGTTGCTATAGCTGTCATTTCCTGCATAAAGACCAACGTAATATTGTGTTTGTCAACATGTTCTCATGGATGATGGAGGGAGGGCAGAAAAATGATGACATTAAAATAGAAGAGGGAAAGATGAGGGGATTCACTGGTGGAGGATGGAAGGAAGGGGTAAAGGGATGTACGTGGTGGGAGGGAATTATGGTCAGGAGATATTGTGTATATGTATGGATGTTTTCAATAAATTTATTTTTAATCCTCCTGTAGTTATTTTGATATATCTAGATGATGTATCTTTTCTTAGGTTTTATATTTAGATATAACTATTGGGTTCAAAGTACCATGTGACCCTACTCTCCTTTTTATTCCCTATTTCTCTTAACTCATTTATAGTGTAATCAGAGAAGTTCAGTATGGACTATTTGATCATCATACAATCTCAAATGTGGTCCTTGTGGGCAGGCTGTGCCTTCTTGATCTACAGGCAACATGATTGTCCCACTTAATTATCAGAGGGCTCTGGCTAATGCTGTTACCTGGAAGGGACCTGAGAGCAGCAACTGATCAACCCAACATCTCTCTGTAGATTTTCTCCAAACCCTCCCAGTTTAGTTTCCTTGGATAAAAATAAATATTCACCATATGTAAAACTTCAAATTTCATTGCTTAAATATGGATATGTATGTAATTAAAGATATAGAATACAAGTTTTCCCTGATCCCAGTTATCTCTCTGATGATGTTATAATCGATAATATATTTAAAAAGAAATCAAGTTTAAAGTGATAATGGTGACTGGATCGATCTTTTAAGACATCACAGTTGGCAGTGAGTACTTCACCCCGAAGCTGCCCTGTGTTCATGGAAATGCAGCCCTCCAGGGACTGCATTTCAATAACTCCAGCTTTATAAATCTCGGTAGGCCTGACTGGTTTCCTCTCCTTGACCATAGATATTTATGGGAAAGAGCCTGACCATTTTATAAGCTGGTCCTTGAACAGATAGAGATGTCCTTGGACACTATTTCTAAGTAACTACCGAAAGTCCTCAGGGAGGTAGGAAATGTATCGAAATAAATGACTCTCTACACAACACTGTGAATTATTATTTACACTTAAATAGAAAAACTACAACCTTCCTTTACTGTAACAAATACTGGTAAATTACCACTTTTCCTGACATCCTAAGAAGCATTGCACATCTATCAATGCCTGTACTGTGCTCCCAAGTCCAGTGGTTCTGTTAATATTAAATTTGACTGAGTTATTCCCCATAAGTCAATAGCCTAGTTTTGATATTTATTTTTAAAATATAGAAAAACTGGTGAAAATCAGCTAAATTACCCAGATCTGTAATGGGTTTTCCCCCCATGAAACAGGGACCATCTCACTTTCTCTTATGAACAGAACCAAATGAAATCCAAAGATTAATGCTTTGTTGGTCTTGAAAGATGCAGCAAGGTAAATAGATAACTTTCATATTAATTACCTGGGAAATAATCAGGAACCCAGCTTCAAAAGAGATGGTTAAGGTAAAGAAATGCCATGACTGATCAGAGAGGTAAAGTAAGAGTCGCAGCACAAAGACAGGTTTCTTGTACATGGGTCTGGTCGCCTTCCCAATTCAGTGATGGCATTGACCTTAAAGCTCTCCACATGAGCTGCATATTAGCATTGCATTTAACAGAGTTATTTTGTCTCCAGGAGCTCAGACTACTTTACTGAACCTTCAAAATATTAACATGCCATTTTCAATATGGAATACTAATGCTTGTCTAAGACCTTGAAAGCACCAACTTTTACAGTGATGCTGGATTCTCAGTGATGTCAGCACAGCCGTTCCTCCAAGAGGAAAAGCGGGAAAAGTTAGATAAACATGGTGAACGTCTCTCAAGTAAATCAGGCCCCAGGGTGAGAGAACCCAGCTGTGTCTCACTAGGGCCAGAACAACCACATCAGTTGATTTAGCTAATTCAGATAAATATTTTTCAAGCCAATTATTTTTATATGTGTAAGATCTATGCAAAGCAAATAGTTGACTGATTTTAAGTCTCCACGATGCTCAGTGGTATGGAGTTTCATATGCTTGCTTAGCCCGAGTTCTGCTAAGTTTATACAAAAGGTAGCAATTTAAAAAAATTTTTTTGTCTTCTAAGGATAGCTGAATAGCAATATTTTCAAATTCTTAAACGGATCCAATTGGCTGCAATTTCATCATCCTTTTGATTTAAATGTTCACCATGCTCAGATATATACTCAATGAACTGTTATTTGGACCCAGTAAGCCGCTAAGGAGTTGCTGCAGACCCAGATGTATAACCTTTTAAAAAGGACCACATGGATTCCGAAAGCAGAAAACAACGTAAACACTGGTAACTGCACAGTATATCAGCCTCCTTCATGCATTCTCCCTTGATCAGCACTTAGAAGCATAAGCCACAAATGTTTACCAAGTTGAAAAAACTCACTGGACAGTTATGCTCAAATCAAGCGTCTGTTTCCAGTTACAAGTAACAGAATCCAGTGTAACCAACCTACCCAAATTGCTGAGAAAAAAAAGAAAGAAAAGGTTGAAAGTTCATGCCTATCTATGTTGTTGAATTCATATTTGAGGCTTTAATGGGAAGCAAACAGGTTTCTCTACTACCTTGTACTGACAAATAACTCTTAATGATCAAGGTTAAGACATTAATTTGACAGAAAATTTTCAATATACATGTTACTTTCTCTGTAACACTTGAATGATTATGAACGGTAATGAAGTATATCTGATTTTTAAGTTATTGCTCATTTGTTACTTATTTGGCAAATAATACTGGGAGTGAAGGGCTGTGTGTGAGAGATACATCCCTAATCTCATTGCTCAATAAAATGTATTTAAAATTTTAGTTACTCTTTTCAAGATTCTTTTTTTT